>PHNY01104514.1:0-18996 GCA_003724115.2 Anethum foeniculum
TTAGCTGGATTGCATCATGACTGGAATGCCTTGTAGCTGGACTGCATTGTAGTTGAGCTGGGCCCTAGCCGGGCTCAATGCAGCTGGATTGGAGCTATGCTGGGCTATTTATACCCTATCAGTGCACGAAAAGGTTTTCAAAATATCGCTGATCATACAACGCAGGGAACTCATCATACTTGGTCTCTGAAACAGCATTCTTAGATTTATCAGATTCATGAACAACCTCCTCCGTAACAGCAGCAGCCTCGGACATTTCAGACTTGGACATATATGGACTCCGTAGGAGCAGCCGAATCATCCACCATTAAAAAGGCAGCAACCAAATACCAAAAAAGGGTATGCAGTCGCAAGAACACAGCGTAAGGAAGTGGTGAAATTGGGCAGCACACTTCTAGCACCAATACAGAAATCGAAAATATAATATTAAGAAAAGCTCTATCCGAGAACATAACAATTTTTTTGGGAGAAGCTTGATCCGTCGACATTTTAACTTAATTTTTTCTTTGAAGTAAAAGCACTGAATTGTTTAGTTGAATGTCCCAAATAAATGCTGGTGCATATGATGTGTGTGTTTATATACACAAACGAGGTCTCTTCTAGTTAGTATTTTAACCCCTTTTCCAAGACAATTCTAAAGGCAGTCTCCTAATTTGCATGGGCTCTGTTTTAGGAACCTTAGGTTTATAATTATCCCTTGCAACATGTCACATGTCAAAAGCTTCCACATGTCGTGTTATGTTATTGGTAAAAAATTGATAAAACTTTTGAGTACCTAACTTTATTTAAATCTTGTTTTTCTTTAATTTTTATTTGAAAAATTAAAATAGCATCCTTAACTCTTAAGGCAAATAACCGTTAAGGGGAGGTGCGCGCAAGCTGATCCGGACACTGGATTATCCAAAAAAAATACATGCAGCGAAGCAAAGTCAAACAAAATACAATTTTCTTAGGTTAAAATTAAGTACATAAATTTTTATAATCACTATCATTAAAATTCCTCCAAGTCCAGAACATTACAAAGAAATTTAGATTTTATCGGTTAAAAAAACCGCTTAAAATCTGCACCCTAAAATTCAAATTTGAGCATTACAGTAACAAAACCTCATCTACAAAAGCTCATAGATAAAAAAATCATCAAGTGAACCAGATTCGGAGGCACCCACAGGGTCAAGTCCTGCTTGTACTGCTGCTGGTGTAGCTGTTTCGTTGTTGATGAGTTTGACATACATCCTCAAGCGGTTCTGCAACTTCTTCTGAGTCGTTATGTTCATAAGATCATTCTCGTGTGTCATGCTTATTAATTCCCCGTCTTCATCAATATACGATATCTCGAGTTTGGAGTCCCTTGGTAAACCGAAGATGTTAGTAATCCGGCCTCTCAGTTCATCCATATTATAGTGTAAATTTCCATCATATATGGGCACATTCAACCGCTTTAGTGTTTTCCCATATCTAATCTGCACGTATACATGAATGTACAGTTAATAACATATATCTCACGAGTGAAATCTTTTTTTAGCATCGAAATTAAAACACAGCAACAATTAAAGATAATATTACAATTAGTCGAACAAACCTTGAACAAGAAAGTTTCAGGTGATTCATCAGATTTAAGTTTTGCATGATTGTTCTCATCGTACTTAATAGTAGGCTCAGGCTCGTGCTCGTGCTCGTACTCTGAATTAGACTTGGACTGCGGGATAGAGGAGGAAACAATAGAGAAAAGGAGAGCACACAATAAGCATAGGGGTATAAACTTAACAAGAGGACTAACTCTGGTGATTATGACCGACATTATGATTGAGACTGCAGAATTATGTAGAGATTTATCTGCAATATTTGTGGGCATTATGTGGGTGCACAACATATATTTATACTGCGATGTTAGCTAGGCCTCTGAGGATTCCCAATCCGTTTCTGAAACCCATTCTTATGCTGAGGATTCTCAATTTTTACAGGCTTCCTTTCATTTCTAATCCAAATTACATTAGTATTTGATAGTAAAAAGGATTATAGTAACTTTCTGTGCTATTGAGGAAAACAATAATATTCAAACTTTCTTGATTACATAAATTTGTACATGTACGTCATAGTGACATACCTTTACTTGAAAAGAGTTCTTACAAAAAATATTCAATTTTTTAAACACACGTCTATATACGATCTTTCTTTTCTCAAAATACAAACATGATTAAGATAACTAAGTTATAAAATTTTATCTCGTCCTTTGTTGTTCTGAATTCGATTTTCATTAGGCGCTAAAAAAAAGATCATTTTTATTTCATATACAAAAAACGCATGGTTTCACTACCTTTCAATCATATATTTAGCGTAACAAGAAATTGAATAATATAAATATTCAATCTATGCTTGGAAAATCGAAGATTAAATACAGAAAACAAAAGTTGCACCAAAAAAATTACTAAAAGACACCAGTATGAACACACAAGCTAGCTAAGCCTTAAGTAATTAAGTTATTAACCAATCATCCAAATCGGGTTCTGGAGGTGCTGAAGTACTGTTACTAGGTTTTGAAGTACAATTATCAAATCCAGCTCCTTCTCCTACTTGTTTGGTTCTTGCATTCTTAATAACTCTGGCATATATCTTCACCTGATCTATCTTCTGCATCATTATTTCCTGAAGATCGTCATCGTCGGTAATGGTTGTGAACAATCCATCTTCATCATAATACCGTAAATCAAGTTCTAAATTACGTGGTAAACCAAAGAGCTTTGTAATCCTGTCTCTGAATTCATCTATGTCGATGTCAAGAATTCCACTAATTATCGGTACAAACCACTGCTTAACTGTATCTGTGTCCTCGTACAGAACCTGCACATAATGTTTCGTATGAAACATATTCCAAATCAAAGAAAACAATGTGTTTTGGGGAAAAAAACGTACACATGTAGTCGAAAAAAGCATGCAAAAAGATATATTAAGAGGACGAGCAGAGTTATTTATCGAACCTTAATCAAGAAACGTTCATTAGACTTAGATTCTGCCTCAGCAGACTCATTAGCATAATCATTAGTTGTATCATCTGTATCAGCAGACTCAGAATCATTGGATTCTGACACGGCCCTCTCAGAAAAGAAAAGCGAACATAATAAAAACAACAGTAGCAAGTTAGAAAGAAGAATAAGCGCAGTGAAGACTTCTAACATGATTAATAGTTAAGAACCAGGAAGAGCTTCTGTATTTGTGATATCCTGGAACTTTTTTTATTGATTATATCCCTGCGTGATATATATCTACGAGGGTATTTGCTATTCATAAGGACTCGTTACCTTTTCTGGAACTAGATAATTATTTATCGGCTCTGTTTTGGGATATGGTACGATTTGTTTGAGTCGTGTATTTCAAGGAGTTCCTAAGTAGTTTATTAACTTCAAACAGCCCAATTTTATTCAAGTAACATGGTTATAGAAATTGGCTGATTTTTTAAAAAACGCCGATAAAGCGATAAATAAATCGTCCAATAAATCATAAACCGATACCTCAATTGATTAATTCTGATTTCCGAAATTTGTAACCATAATGAGGGATACATTCAATTAAATTAAAATTAAACTTGATGAGTGCGTGTAAAACAGGGGTGTTTGGTTTATCTCCTTTTTTCTTCCCCTTGTAGCGTAATTAATTCTGATACTATAATGCAAGAGGTAGAAGGCATTCTTCTAGATTCTGACATAGCAGCACATCTACATAAAATTGTAATATTTGTAACAGAAAATATAAAATTAACTCTGAATAATTTACACATGACGGAACAGTAACCTCAGTTTGTTATCAATATCTTATAATCCCCAATGCATGACAAAACAAAAGTTCCAAGAGAAGACGCACAAGAAAAGAAGCAAAAACAAACAAAAAACACTTATCTTGGTCCCCCAGATGCTGGGATGTGCTTAATAAACATGGAAAGCATACAAGGATTTGACATGGAGATAAATATATTTCTATAAATCTACTTAAGTCCAAATGCCTCTGAATGCTGAATTCCTAAGATAGACCATTTCTGGAATACATTCAATACAGCTCATTAAGGCAAGGGTCTTGCTTAGATTTCTCTTGAACTCCCATATATCCTGAAACACTGTGGGAAACGACAGCAACAGAACCTTTTAACCAGGAGGTGCTTCGATTTAACCAACCCATCGGTGCCTCCTCATTGGCTTGAAGTTTACTCCTTGCCTCTTCCTCCGCCAATAGGTCAACCCTCCTCTGAGCCATAAATGCCTTCACAGCTTCAACCCCGGAATTCACAATTTCCTTGGGAGGAATTGCAATAGGGTTCTCCTCTAAGTTTAGTTTCTGGAGTTTTTTCAGTTGACCAAATGTAATGGGTAGTGCATGAATCTGATTATTGCTGAGGTCAAGTTCTTGAAGGTTGATCAAATCACCAAATGTCTCTGGAAGTTCAGTTAGGTCACTAAAGTTACTGCTCAGATCAAGATGCTCGAGGTTCGTCAACTTCCCTATATAATGTGGAAGACCTCGAAGCTCATTGAAGTGCACATCTAGAAACTGCAGAGAACTCATCTCACATATAGAACTGGGAAGCGAGCGGATTTTATTCAGTTGGACCGAAAGTCGGCGTAGATTAACTAGTTCAAACCCAATGTTTGTTGGCAAGTAAGTCAATTTGTTGAAGCTGGCGTTTAGTTCTACTAATGAACTGCAAAATTAAGAAGATTAGATATGTAACCCTAAAAATAAGAGGGGACCACAAAGAATGTTTATCGGTCCCACGTTCTGAAAATTACCTGCAGTGGCAGATGCTGTCAGGCAAAGCAGTGAGCTTGTTGCTAGACACATCAAGATTCTTTAATTTCAGTAATAACCCAATGGATTCCGGCAAAGTCTCCAATAAATTAGATGAAAGATTTAGCTCCTCAAGATTTTCAAGACCAGCAATTGAATCTGGAATCAACTGTCCAAGAACGCAAATAACCAGAAATCAGAATGTACAGTGTACGAATTAGTATATGTACAGACACATCAGCTGACAAGGCTAGCATGACCTACTGATATCAATACTAAATTACAGAGTTAGGAGCGGTTAACACCAGCTCTTTCTACTTTTTTCTATTTTACTTTTCTTTTTAAATATTCCTTTGAATTTTAACATACTTAGCCACAACTAGTTGTTCAAAGTCAAGACGACATTAGGAAAACAATTTTGTGTTACCATTAGTCCATTTCAGATTCAAAAATTTATCTAATATCAACGATCGATCCGTAATTATGAGGGCGCAACTAATACAGAATTGAATGGATATTGATGATAAGACTAGTAACTATCAAGCTAGCATGAGTTATACAAGCTTTACCAACAAATAGAACCCCTCTCAGGTTGGAAAGAGTATACACATTCTTGTTTCTTAAATTTAATAGTAAGCAAAATGCAAGAAATTTAGAATCAACAGATATTTCTAAAGAACTTTCAACTAGTTGCTTTTCAGCATAAACCATTCAGCAATTATATTAGTCAATTTGAGCAGACATAATCATAGACTGTTGTACATCTGTTGCAAGTTAGACCACGTCCCAACTGTTAAACAATATCTTCTAATTGGTCGGGAACTTGTATTTAAATTTCTATCAAGTATCAAATAGATTCAGTTATATAAATCCATCCTAGTTTCTGATTTAAACACTTCAAAATTTATAATTGTGGAGTATCAAGTATTCTCAAGTAGTCTATCCACGCATGAGATATTGCAGTGTTTCGTATTAAGATATAATCTAAAAGCCAAACTAGCTAGCTCCAAAGATTAAACACTAACATAATGATGTCAGATCCATTTAGCACAAAAAATGATGTCAGATACTCTTATCTGTCAGAAAGTATGTCACTAGATTTTTCAATTAAATTCCAGTTCGAATATACAATTCTGCTCGAAAGACTATCAAATATTCAAGTATAATATGACGCTTCTTCTTTTCCTCAATCTATTTGTATCTTGTTCACACTTTCAACCAAGGCGCAAACAGCTTAATCTCACTTAATTCCCTACATATCCACATCAAATCACCTAAATTTACTCATCAACACGTAATATTAAAAACTTAAAAGCATCATTTTAGTGGTTTAGCCGTTTAGCTATAATCAGTACCAGTATTTTAGGTTTAATTTGTTTCCGTAATCAAGTCACTCACTAACACAAACTAGACATACATCTGCTGAGAAGCTGCTAAACTAAAACAAGCTAATCACTAAACTCCAAAAAACTCGAAAACGGAGCTGACCTGGAGCTGATTAACGGAGAGATTAAGCGCAACGAGACTCCGAATCTTCCCAAACGCCTCGGGAACAAACCTCAAACACCGATCAGCCAAATCAATCCTCTCCACCTCTCTTCGATTCGCTTCCTGCAAAATCCTAACAACTTCCTCATTTACCTCCTCACCTTCCTCCGCCACGTCACCACCACCGCCATTTCCAGCAACCGCCGCCTCATAAATCCTCTCCAATTTCGCCTCGGCTTCAGATAACAACTTTCCATACATGTCATGTAACTCATCCAACGCAATCACCGCCTTATAAATCTCCTTCTCTCTCTCCATCTCCTTCTTCTTCACATCCTCACCGTCAATTTCACTCAAATTGATCTCATCGAGCTCGTTCGCTAATCTCACCTCGATCTCCGCGAGTTTCGCCTTCGCTGAGTCGACTGACTCGTGATCGGGTCGTGGACCGAGTTGTGAGAGAATAGATCGCGTTTGCGACACGTCGGAGACGGTGGATCGCATGGCGGAGATGAGATTGGGATCGGTGAGAGGAGGCATGCGTTCGGCGGGATCGAAGAAAGGCTCGGCCGGCGGGGGAGTGGCCGGAGAAGAGATCGGCGGTGGTTGTTCGATGTCGAAGGCGGCGGAAACAGCACCGGCGACGGCGCCGGCGGGTCGGGTTAAACTGGGGAGTTTGTTCATGGCGTAAGAGAGAATTGGGATTGATCTAGAGCTTTGTTCCATTGTTGATTTGTAGTGATATGTAGAGATAATGATTGGCACTACAGGACAAAAAAATGATTAGTTTTTTACTAGGAAGAGTCCTGGCGGAGTTTTTTACTGCAAGTGCAGGTTAAAAGGTAAAATTCGAGAAATGAATACTTGTGAAAGAATTTATTTATTTATAGAAAAACTAAAAGTATTTTTTTACTTGTAAAAAAAAAAAAGATATTTCAACAAAAGAAAAACTCATTTGTTAAAGGACTTATCTCTTATTCTTCCATGTTGTGGGTTCGATTATCGTTCACCTCCGATACTTAATTATAAAATATATAAGTCTAATTATTAAAAAAAAACTTATTTAATAATTAATTGTGTGGATAAATTGTTAAGGCAAGTTGGTTAAATACTGTTATTAGACAAATTTCAATTGATATATTACCTTTTCTTTATTATTTTTGGTAATTCATATATCAATTTTTTCTATTGTGTGCACGATGCCACATAATAAGCACTAAATTTTATAAATTTGACTTATTTTGATTGGCTTATTTTTTAATAAAAATGTATTTTTGCATTTACAATAAATACACCAGTCATAATGAATCAAATTTATAAATTTTATTTTAATTAGCTTATTTCTTAATAAAAGTATACTTTTGCATTCCCGTCAACTATCAAATTATAAATTTTAGTGATTATCATATATTATGGTCATATAATATACAAACTCTTCATTTATTACCTTTTGGATATGGTAATAAAAAAAGATTAGTGTTGATTGCACTTTTTTATTACTAGGTACAAAAGGTAGATTAGATAGAAATTTTCTGAGATTCGGGGACAACAGGCATGTTGTTAAGCGTTTCTTATTTAATTATTCAAGTTGCGATCCTCATGGAATATATACTTTTAAATGGGGGTCTTTGTAAAGGGTATAAACGCCCAAAGCCGGCTGAATACGCTAATTTCTAATTAATACTACACATTTAAATTTGTAGCTAAAAACTAAGTTTATATTGTAATGAGCAGTTTGTATTCCTGAAATAGTCACAAAAATCTTCCCAAATAATATACATGTCATTCTTTTATTTGTTAGATTCATATTAATACATGAGGGATCTGAGAGATTACTCAATTACACAATGACAATTCAGTATTCAGGAATCATTTCAAAAATACTCGGAACTTTAGCATTTCTCTATTATATTTGAAAACTCAGGTAGATACTGATAGGATATAAATAATTCTAACTACTTTGGGCCAGGGTTAATGCAGTCCAGCACTATTTTTAGACTCGGCTCATTTGGGCTCATTTTAGCCCCGGTTCATTTGGGTCCAGCCCAGCAAGCAATCATGGCTAAAATGACACAGGAACAGGTGGAGCACGAGTCATGGCTGGGACCACTAGTGATGGTGACAGCTAATGATTGCAAATGATGAACATAATAAAAGCACACGCCAGAACATTCATGACACACTCTCCCACAATTTTCACCTGGACACGTGAAAAGCATCAATGAGCGTCAGGCGTCCTCCTAGTCATGAATGGCCAGGATCACAGGTACATTCCCCAAAACCCTAGTTCTGGGCCTATTTATAGTCCTAGGATGAATGGTTGAGGGGTTGGTCACTTTTTACTCTACACTATAATATACACACACTCACCCTCCATATTTAGATCTCTCTCATTTCTAGTCTTTACCTTCTAAAAGCCATCTCTTATTCTCACACCGGAAGCGCCGCGGGGCACAAACCCCCCTCCGGTGTTGTTTTGCAGATACCCACCAGCAGCTACACCGCACGCAGCGTTGAAAGGACTAGATCCGGATTGGGAGTAATCAGATACAACTTACGATATTGATTATAGAACCTTACTTTGGAAACAATAAAAACACGTAGCAACAGGGTAAGAAAAATTACATTATGCAAAAATTTATCCCAGGCTACTAAAATTCCTATCCAAATACAACAAATAGTACCAATTGTAAATACATCCGCTGCCCCTAGATATCAGCCACGATACACACATTTCTGCAGATCACTTGTATGTGTAGTCCTAAGTACTGCAACAAGTCCTAAAAAATACTGCACTATCTTGCAACGAACATTGACGCATAGCTTACAACAAAATAAACCACCACAGAGGCTGGAAAAGACAACGCTTAGATTATGACCAAGTGGCTGAATGCTATTGACTTGCTAATAAGATCTCCCTCTCAACTTGTTCAAAGATTTCCTTCAAACGCTGCTTAAATTTCTTGACGATGTTGCTTGTTACTCTGTCCCGAAACCTGGTGCTCTTCAGCCACAATACACCTATATACACATCACACTTGCATGACGAAACAGCAAGCTTTGAATTCTCAATCTCGTACCTCAGTTGAACCTGCAGTCGGGAAATATTTTTTGATGTTAATAACATAGTAGATGTCAGAAAATTAACTTTAGCAAGGAATGGGAGCAAGGGACATTAACCATTTACAACCTCAACATAAATTTTCAATTCATTTTTTCCTACTGGATAAAAACATCTCCATGCTCACTATCAAAGGATCAACATGCTGAACGTCCTATTAAAAGTACAATAATGAGCCACTTACACGGAAGTAGTCGCCAAAAGGAACATCATGTAAGACCATACTCTCATTTACAATCCACCCATTAGAACTGGGAGATTTTTTCTGCGTACAGGTCACATCTCCTCCAAAGATTGACACTCGGCGGTTGAATTTGAAATACATCCGCCTTTCAAATACGTTTGGATTTACTTGTTCCCAACTAGTAGTCACATAATTAAGACAACCAGATCTTTCCATCACTGCATGCTCCATATATCCTCCATCAAATATCTCCATCAATGATTTGACCTGCACCATTGAAAAGAAAATAGTCTACAAAATGCACGGTGCATGTATTGTGGAATAGTAATCCATAGATGTTAAAGAAAAAGTTCCTAGTATAACAAATATTCTTCTCATATCTGCCCTTTTGCCGTTCTCTCTTGCAAATTAATAGAGTAGGAATACAAACAAGTCCGTATCCGTTACCACTTTCAAGTAGGGATGAGGAGTGATCAATCAAAGTTTTTTTTTTTTGTCATGATCAATCAAAGAGTTAACAACTTACATTAACAGGAATTTCTGCCGAATAGATCTTTGACATTGTCACATCTTCAACTATCGAACTGGTACCTTCATCAGGTAAAGTGGACTCGCCATCTTGTTCATGTTGCTCCTCCGCGATTTCAGCTTGTTGCTCCTCTGCGATCTCAGCTTTCTCCTCCGCACTCAATGTTCTGGTTTTCCACAAGGCCATAATCGTCCTGTTTTTGCAAAATAGTTATCATCTTTTCGAAAACATAACAACTGCATTACATGCAAGCAACAAATTCCCATCTCTACCTGCTAGCTGCACTGAATGATACAAATGAATGAAAGTAGAACCGTAGCCTGCCTTGGTCATCTTGTGACTTTGCACCATGCTTAGCATCCAGACCTCGACCATTTCGCAAAACTATAACAAGTAAAGGACTTCCAAAAGTTGACAGGGAGGGGGGAAGCACTTGAACATCATCGATGTCTTCCCAAAGAAAGAAAAATCTGGTCTTGTGTCCAAACAAGTTCGCATAAAAACCAACAATTCTTGAAGATAGAAAAAGTCGCCCCTGCACCAAAGTTTTCAATAATATCATGAGCAGGGTTATTTTGGCAATGAACAACATGTGTTGTAAAAATTTAAGATATAAAAGCTTTGGGAAAAGGTAGCATCTACTATTAGCAGATCCATGGAACCTAATCAACCTGATTCATACAAGTAACGATAGACGCGCAACTTCTGTTCCCAGAGGGACTACACACATTATTAATTGGTAACTTATCTTAGATTATTATCATAGTTCTGTACCGATTCCGTGTAATGTTGTTGCATAAATGTCTCTTTTACATCACAATTTTTTTTAACATAATTTTATGTAGAACCATATAAACTATACAGCAACAATAGAGCATACTTCTTGTGTACGATTTAAATTTATGCAGAGATGTTTATGCTTATGTAATGGAAATTCTTCATAATAAAGTTTGCTCCCAGGAAATTCCCAATGGGACCCATGATAAAAACATTCTCCATTACTCTCATTTCTGTTAACTTTACTGTATACTATACAATACATTCTCTTCTCTTTTTTCCAAGGAGAAAGGAAGGGTAGGGTATCAAAAGAGCCAACAACAACAAAAAAAACACTCTAGATAGTAGGCATGGTACCTGTAGTGGCATCTTCCTTTTAAGGGAACAGGAAAAATCACTAATGAGAAATTCTTCGGGTGGCAGTGCAAAAATTTTCTGGAATGTGGAATTCCTGTGAGGGGACCGAAGGTTCAACTGTCAAGCAGAAGAACAGACATTAATATACAGGCTCAAACTTGAAAAACACAACAGAATACATAATGCAATTCATCACCTTCTTTCCAACTTCTTTTTCCATCTTATTTAGATATTCCTTTATAGTATCAACTCCATTATTGTTGTCTAAAAATATTCTCAAGTGCAACATTGACTGAGAAGCCTGAGCAAGTTTTCCTTCAAGAGGAACCCACATGTCTGCCAGTTCTGTAGAACTGTGTTTTAATAAATTAATTTCAGCATGCCCAAGTGAAACAGCTTGGTCAAATGGACCATCAAAGTCAAAAACTTCAACATCAACCACTGATGGTGGATCTTCTGTAGCATCAAACTCAAGTATCTCTGCATAATAAAAGTTAATGATCACTCATAGAGATGAGAACGCGAGAATGCCCAATTTAAAAATATAATGTACCATTCCATTGAGGATCAAGAGTTTGAAGCTTCACAGAGCTTGTACGTGTTTTTCCATTGCAGGTGAGCACCACATATGGATCTGGCAGCTCTTCCGAGTCTAAGGAAGCTAAATTTGTCCCTTCAATTAGTGCTGCTGTAAGCACCCATCCATCACCTTGTGCTTTGACTCCATGATCACTTCCTGTTATAATTATTATGGGTCCAAGTTGAATCAGTGTTTTTGAAATATAAACTAATAATAGAAATACAAAAATGTTAAATTGTTTACCTTTTCTAAACCTTGCCTCTATAAAATGAGATACCATGACGTAAACGCGCTCAAGCTGTAGAACTAGAATCCCGCTGGTGATAAGTTCTCCAAAACTGTCTGGCAAATCAAGACCATGAAACTCTAATCCTTGCAGCTTACTTGGCCCGGATAGTAGGATATGCACAAAAACATAAATCGCCGTGAAAACGGTGGAAATTACAGTGAAATTCCAAAAGTATTCAGTTGCCAACTCCCAGTCTGACTGATGCTCGGTCTGTAAATTTTCCAGTATTTGATCTTTATTTGATATTGCTGAAGGATCTGCTGTTCTGTAATTTTGAGACAGCAAACTAGCAAACTGATCGAAACTATCTTTTAATCCTTGGCGAGCTCCTCCTTCAATCATGCCTCTCATCATAGTGTTCTGATGAAAATTGATGCTCCATGATATAGTAAGATGGGAGGTTTCTTCTCCAGAAGATAATGTTGGCCCAGGGATTATCTTGTATAACATTTGAATTTTAAATGTGTTGCCATATGGTGCATCTGGTGTACTGACATGTACAGAAACAGCAAATTCCGATCCATTTGCCTTGAGATAGGTCTGCTCTTCAGTGGCCTTGACAGCCTTTACAAGTTTTGATGGTGGGTTGGTGTAGGTAACAACTCGTGTTAAAAATGACTTGTCTTCTGATTTCCAGTTCCAAGGCCCCTCCTGAACATCTGTTGTTCCTTGCAAATCTGCTAAATCTCTCTTAAACTGTGAATTTGGAGCAAACAGGTTCTCATTCAAATCTTTAGGAGGCACAACATACGTCTGATCAACAAGAACGCCTCCCTGCAGGTTTTCTGGCATTTCCCTTTCAATCGACGCTGACTGCATCATTTCCATCAATTCACCGAAACTAACATTGGGGGCGGGCTCATCTACACAATCCTCATAATCAGACACCGTCGTAGATTGTTCAGATGAATCATCAACTGTTGAGCTGTCGTCATTCTTATTAAAGAGTTTCTTCAAACGTCCAGCAATAGGTTTCATCAAATGTTTTCCGTCCAGGATCTTATGACGAGATGGAGACTTTGAGCTGGTACCATCTTGTGATGAAGCATACATACCTTCCCAATCTTCACCATTTCCATTACTAATATTTGGTTGTGCAAATAATGGACGTTCACTCGAATTCTCAGGATCTCTTCCATGCAGAGACAGAGTGACAAGAATTTTTCCTTCATTGGCCCAACAAATTTCAAAAAGTTCTTATCTTTCACGAAATTTAAAAAACCTAAATCATATTACTGATGCAATTTCCACAAATTTCGCACATACTGCAGCAAAGATTCAATCACCAAACCATTCTTGAATAAAATTATTTTTTTTATGTGGACGAAACGGAAGAAGACTTCAGCTTTCTTGCATCGATATCAAATGAGTTAGAGATTTGAACCTTTGAGGCATGATCATCAATTTAATCATCAGTACTAAATCATTTGAATACATGGCACTTGATGCAAAAGGAAAATGTCCTAGTCACTACAACAATCACAAACCTATAAATTAGTTTCTAGCACATTCAAACATTGTTACACATATTAATGACAAGGACAAAGTAATATAGCAAAACTTGGGGATTGCCATAGCCTAGCTAGCAGTGTTCTAAAATTCATCCCATTTCGCCGATAATTCTTAAAAAATATTTGAGTGACATTATGAATTATTTTTGAATGGTATATTTTATATAAATAAAGTAAATATATTAAATATTATTAAAATATTGAAATTTATCCTATTTTTGTTCTGATTTATCATTCTAATAAATCCATAATTTGCCGATAAATCACTAATCATACCTCAACCAATTAGTTCCAATTTCCGAAATTTACGACCAAGATAGCAAGCAAAAAAACATATAGCATACAAAAACATATAGTATTGGAATCTAATGTATTGAAAACATGTAACACAATAAAAAAAACTACTAACCAGCATCTCTATTTCCAGATTTTGAACTCTTGGGTCTCTGAACAGTAAACCAAGTAGGTGGAAAATTCATATTATCCTCATCAGTAACAGAAGAAACAGGAATCTTGACCCGACCCACCAACTCACCACAACCATTAAAAAAACCAGGATCATCTCTGGGATGATACACAGACACAACAAGCACTTCCTCCAAATCATGAACTCTAAAAGCAAACTCTTCATTCCAAACAGGGTTTCTAGTATTTTTCAAAACCCTTGTCTTAGATTTAAATTTTCCCACTTGTAATTTAACATACGACTCCTCAACTATCCAGTCCCTGCCCTCCAACACATACACAAAAAGCCTCATAATTTTTTTTCTTTCAAAAATAAAAAAAAAATAACTATATTTGAAATTGGTGAGATGGGTATAAATGGAAATGAGAGATATTAAAATAATAGTTTTTATGGGGTGAAGAAGAAGATATGTTAACGTGGGTGTCTGCAGAAAGTGACACGAATATAAATCTTATGATGACTGGACTGGTAAAATGGTTTTAAAGATAAAGAACAGACAAAGGCGGTTTTAAAAGTGACGAATATAAGTCAGTTCTTGTAGGAACGGAGATACATACATACATGTAGATTGTGTGTATCTTTCTTGGCGTCAGCTGTACTGTTTTGTACTTTGTGTCTATAATTTGTGCGTGTGTGTGTTTTTGACGTGAAGGAGAAATAAGATGAATAAAGAAGGTAGGCTAAATGGCTAATTGGGTGGTTTTTGACTAAACAGAGAAGATTAAAATCAAGAAACGGCTGAAATTTGTAGTCATCAACATTTCAAACTTGAGTTTTGCTCCCTTTATTCAGGAGTTTATAGTTCCATTCTTTTGTTGTTGGTCTTTGATTATTATTTTTTTTCATTTTTATTTTTTGCGTCTTCGTCACCTTTTTGCAACAGATTTGAAATACTACTTTTGTGGGCTATAATTGTATACTTTTTTTATTTTTTGGAGTATAATTGGAGAAGTGAAAGTTGGATATAGCTGGTAAACATACAAAATTGTCATTTTTAATAAATTTTACAGTGTGAATTATTGGAAAAATGATTGTTTTTATACATTTAGATTAGAGATACTTTGTGTTGATTCCCTCTAACCAGTTCTTATGAAAAACAAAAAATATGTAGTATAAGATTTTTTCTTTCTTTTTCCTTTTCAAATATCTGTATATACTTTTTTCATTTTTGTATTATTTTTCTTTTCTTTTTTCTCTTAAGTGATTCTTGTTATTATTATTTTGGTATTATTTTTAAAAAATATGTGTTGATTCTTAAGATTTTGGTATTTTTCCATTTCAATCCGCATGAACTGGAATGACAAAAAATATACTTTTTTCAAGTGAGAATTATAAATTACTAGCTTAAACCCCGTGCGATGCACGGACTTTGTTTATATTATATAATTTTTTAAATTTAATTTATATTAAAAAAATTATATCATTAATTTAAATCAAATTGATTTTACATAATTGATTTTATGTTTTAATTAAAAAGGGTAATTGGTTGGTAATTTATAATTATAATTTTTACTTTATATTATTAAATAACATTGTTAATGTTATTTTTGGAAAAGAATAGAAGTTTTGGTTAAAAGAAACAGATAAGGTAATGTAGTTTAACTTAAAAGGTAATTGGTTAGTATTAATAATATTTTAATATAATTATCTTATTTTTTTAAATAGACATGTCCGTAATATTTTTGAAAAATGAGTTGTTTTAGTTGGAACAAATAGAAATGTAACATATTATAGTTAAAAAAAGGTAATTTGAGTTTTCAATAGCATGATAATTTTTTAGAATGAGATGATTTTTTTTTTTTTTTTGAGAATGAGATGTTTTAGTTGGAAAAAAAAAGAAAAATTAACATCGAAAAAGATAATTAGTATTTTAGTTGAAAAAGATAATTGATTAATTATTAGTAATAATATTATTTATAAATGACCAAACAATAATAAATATTAGTTTAAAACTCGTGCGATGTACAAACTTTCTTTAAATATCGTATGACTTTTAATTTAATTTGAAGTAATTAATAGTACATTTTAGTTAAATTTCAATGTTTTGGCTTTTATGTAATAGTATAGTATATATAGATAATTTAGAATTCGTGTCATGCACAGATTTCTTTATTATTATATGGATTTTTAATTTAATTCAAATTGAAATTGTTAGTATTATATGATTGATTTGAATTTATAATGAGTTTTAGTTTAAAAGGGTTATTGGTTGACTTTTGATAATTATAATACTATTATCTTTTTTTATTAAATAGAACTGTCTATATTATTTTTGAAAGATAAGGAAATTTGGTTTTAAAAATTAGAAAAAATAATGTGTTTTAGTTCAAAAGATAACTGATTAGTTATTAATAATTATAATATTATTATTCTATTTTATTAAATAGATTTGAACATGATATTTTTATAAAAAAAACTGTTTTATTTGGGAAAAATAAAAAAGTAACGTGTTGTAGTTGAAAAAGACAATTGGTATTTTAATTGAAAAAGATAATTGGTTAATTATTGATAATAATTATTTTATTATTAAATTAAATGCCTGAAAGCCAAACAAAAACTTTCAATATTTCGTCTATTATAATATAGTAAATATAGACAGATAATATTTTATTTTATTTTATTAAATCGAATTGACCATTATATTTTTGGGAAAAAATTGTTTTAGTTAAGAAAAATAAAAAAGCTAACATATTTTAGTTGAAAAATGTAATCGGTTTGTATACATTAAAATAGGAGTTATTAGTAATTATAGCATTTTATTTTTTTAAATATAATTGCCTATGATATTTTTGGAAAAATAGATGTTTTAGTTGGGAAAAATAAAAATGGTAACATGTTTTAGTTGAATGAGTAATTGATTTGTATGACAATTAGTAAGGGTAATTTAGTAAATACAACAAGTACCAGACTACCAAAACTTTCAATGTTTCGTCTTTAATATAATAGTATAGATTTTATTGTTGAATGATTTTTTCTAGTGAGAATTATAATTATTTAAAAGTAATCAATTAAGATTTTCCACCTAATTTTTTATTGTGTCTTATAGACATATCATATAAAAATCCTTTTAATAATACTCAAAATGATAATAGTCCTTCCGTCCCAAATTAACTGTCTTATTTGATTTTTTGGTGGTCAATTTGACCTACTTTTGACTGAAAATTGTTAATTATTCTTTCACAATTTTAAAAAACTGAAAAATATATTTTAAAGTAGATTTAATAATTTTTTTAATGATATATTTTTTAAATTATATAATATATGTAATGTAACACCCCAGTACCACATCGATAAGATTTGGGACTTCTGTTCAATTTATAATGCAAATTACAATTACTAAGTGCACCAACAAATCATGATCTTTTGGGGGCCTGGGCTTGTTTTACCTAAGTTGGCTATATTTTGGCAAGTAGGCTTCAACTTATTTCTGACTTGGAATTGAGACTTGACCCGATTTTTGAAAAACACTCGGGATTTAACCCGAGTTGTCACATATGGTATCAGAGCTGACTCTCGAAAGATTGATGCGTGAGGTATGGAGGTGGGCAGTGGCGGAACTAGAAAATGATAATCGGAGGGGCATGAAAGTAAAACCATGATAACAATAGTACATCTTCTATATATATGTGTATATGTTTCCGGCTACGATCAATTCAAAGTTTATTTTTAAAGATCAAAAGAAATTGTATCTATAAATATGAAGAAGAGTATATATATACTGTAACATTTAGTGAAATTTTGGATGGGCAAAAAGAGATAAAGAAAATAAATTTCTTAAATTTACTTATTTATCACAGGACATCACTGGGTGGGCGGATGACCACCCAGCCCATCCTGTGGTTCCGCCTCTGGAGGTGGGAACACGAAGGCAGGTATCATCCCACAATGGTTGGGGAAGAAGAACGATCTTTGCCAATTGAACTGAAATCGAACAATTGAACTGAATTTAATAATTCACAGACACAATTAAAAGTCATTAAAGTGCATCTATCAACTTTTTACTGAGATATTCCAGAATTAGATAACTTGGAACAACTTGGTGCACCGTGCATTATGCACTTTGATTGGTGAGTCTAAACTCGGAAGACTGAGACTTTCTTTCATTCTTTGTGTAGAAGTTATCATTGGAATCAAAATTGAAACATGGTTGGGACTGGCACGGGTTCTTTTCTCATTGATACTGGAAAAAGATAAAGACAACCTTAAACAAGCTAACAATAATGAAATGGAGTAACAATAAAGAATGACTCCATTTGCTTCTTATCTTTCCCTGCTCCCTTCTCGAAAATGTTGTTTAAAGTAAAGTGGATCTATTAAATATATCTATCTAAAATAGATGTATCTTGCTATTAAAAAAGAGTTTAAAAATACTAAGGCTATGACCATTTGAGATTTCTTAAAAAATGTAACTTATGACTTAAATGGTAAAAGTATGTGATATGTAAGTTATAAGTTATAAGTTATTTAGATATTTGGATAATTTCAGTGATGTGTTTGGTTATGATTTACTTATAAGTTATAAATTTTTTTAAAAAAATTTAAAATTTTAATACAATAATTTAATACATGAATATAAAATTTAAAATAGATTTTTAACATGTTTCTCAAACACTACCCTTGATTTATGTTTTCAAAATTAACTTTATTTCACGTTTCTCTAATTTATACTTCTAAGATCTAACCTTATTCCAAATATTATGTACGATAAATGCAAATTTATACAATATAACTTTTTTTATTGGTATTCACTTTTCTTAATACTCGTATTTTTTTTTAAGTGTACATGTAATTTGAAAGAAGGGATTACAAGTATCTACAAATTGAAAAATCAAATTAATGGGTGGTGGAGTTGATGTTAAATATTCAATATAATAAATTTAATTAATAACACAATTAATTAAAATCATACAGGTGCTTTATT
>PHNY01104514.1:22043-41474 GCA_003724115.2 Anethum foeniculum
AATTTGGTGATTTTTATAGCACTTATTAGTGATTTGTGTAAAATAAATTAGTGATTTCAACGTTAATCCGTTATTTCAGTAATATAAAATAGTGATTTCAGTTTAGATCAGATATGGTGGTAACGATGGTGATGTTGTATGTCTGTACATCTATTATCGTGTGTATAGAAAGATGAAGGTAGGAGAAAGGATCGTAGCTATCAAAACAACGATTAAACATTGGGCTGGGTCCTGGTGAGCTCAATCAGGCTGCTAGTATATTTAAGTTTGTAAAGAATATGTCTGGTTTCTAGTTTCTATTTTAAGTTAGTTTCTATTAGATCAGGACCCTACAATATATATTTATACAAAACTAAGCGAGTTTACTTGTATCAACATAAATACATTAAAATAGCGGAAATGAGAATGATATCAAATTCTAAAAGATGGGAAGTTATGATCACTCATAATGAAGTTCTCATTTCATATATCAAAATTACTAACCCAAACATCAATACATGAAATTGAAGTTCAGATTTTTGTTAATAACAAACAAACAAACGACCCCTAAATGTATAAATAATACTATTCGGCCTGGACGTAACTCCAAATTAAATTTCGTTTAATTCTTTCCAGTTAAGTTGATTTATTAATAAACCTAATTAAAACTCCAAACTGACCTTAGCCCCATTGTTAATTTTTGTTGGAACTAATTATCAATTTATTGGGCTTGGTTAGCAGCAAAAAAAACAAAGTTTCCAGGGCTGGATTTATACATGCAATGGTTATTCCCAATATTGGTGTTGGACTCGGTTCTGCTAAAAACAACTTGGTGTAGGGGTGTACGCGGTTCAGATCGGATCGGTTTTGGGGTAAAAGTTGAACCAAACCGCGAAGAGCGGTTTTAGAAAATTTTCATCCGCAACCGCATTTGCCGTTGCGATTAACCGCATCAATTGCGGTTGCGAATTTGCGGTTATTGCGGTTCGGTTTGCGGTTCAACCACTTAATATAAAATATTAAGAATCACAAAAAAAATCAAAATATTAATAAATTTAAGTCTCAGTTGCTTGATAAGTCAACATTCAAAAATAAAAAAATTTAAAATGTCCGACTAATGAGTAAAAATTAATATAAATTGCAGGACTCCTTCAAACTCCGGTGTTTGGCTATCCTGCTCCTAACATTGCTAATAAAAAATAATGTAATGAAGCGCAACGAGAGTTTAAGACTTGAGAGGGTAGATAACTAACTAATTGAACTTGAATAATGGATTAGGTTTAAGTCATAACACAATTACACAAGTAGTGTTAATTTATTAATTTTATAATATTAAATAATATAAAATTTAACAAAATAAATGTATTTACTTATTAGTTTATCTACTATAAAATATATTTTATTATAAATATATATTTGGCGATTTGCGGTTGCGGTTGCAATTTTCTAAAATATGAAATCGCATCCAAACCGCAAATAAGCGATTACCAAAATTTTCATCCGCAACCAATTCACGTTTTGCGATTATCCGCAAAACACGGTTCGGTTGCGAGCGGTGCGAGCGGTTAATGCGGTTGAGCGGTTCGTCTGTACACCCTGACTTGGTGTATACAATTTTACATCATTCATAATTATTCTCTGATTTTAAATAAAACCTGATGCAAAAGACAAATCAGTTGAGTTGGAACCGATTTTGATACATCCACTTTAAAAAACTAGGATAATTTCTGATCAAGTATAACATGAGAACATTTCACTGTATTTTTAAGAAAATTACTTAGGACTTTTTTTTAGAAATTTTTTAAGACCGTTTAGACTTGAGAACTTGAGTCTATTCTAGTCTCTCCTGGTTAGGCCTCATCCGAAAACTTCAGTGATCCGAATATACAGTTGTCAGCATTGTCAGCATATTCTGTGTTCTTTTCTTTGTGGTAATGATCTATTACTAGTTCTAAATTTTGTTGATGAAGCAGGCCATGCTACTATAACTCAGAAAACAGTGCTCAGACTCAAGAATGAGGCTATTTTGGTTTTGCCTTGAAGATCATCAATCTAAATGTCATGCACTCATGTCATGCCCCATGCTTCTCGTTTTTGTAACGAGATTCATACAGGTGAGGATTATATCGGCAATGCCTAAACGATTCTTCTAATCTTGTTGATCGAATTATTGATATAAAAGTACATCGGATATGGCTGGAGAAAGGATGAGATTTTTTGTGGTTGTGTAGATTTTATCAGCCCTTGTATTTGATCTGTCCAGTCTTTTATACGTTTTTCTCGATCATTTTAGATATTTGTGTAGCTTCGATCCATGAAACAGTGTTGTAGACTATACTGTCTTTTTCGCAAATTCACTATAATAGAAAAGAAAATTTAGCACAATGGATGGCACATTTTGACAGTCTTGATAAGATGGTAAAGAACTAAGGTTTTATAGGCGTCCTTCCAATTGTCTAATTAGGCCGGTGACCCCAATGACTTGGTGCAGTACTGGCTTTTTCATGAGCAAATGGACATATGCCAGACATAAAGTGTACAAAGTGCTACTCCTTTTCAATTGTAAGGAGGACATACAAGATTCCTCTATCGCTTCTTTATTAAACGAAGTCAATTTAAAGAACTATATATGAGGAAATGCGGAAGAAAAATTAAACAAAACTCTTCTGTTAAACCAAAGCCACAGATGGTGCCTGGAGAGTGTGACATATAAAAAGACATGCAAATTGACAAAAGAGAGCCACCGCTTTTCTATATAAATATGGCTTCGAAAGCAACGTTTACATAAATATTTAACTCATTTTAATCCCCCATACCTTTTTGTATCTTTGTTTACATCTCCCTTGTCTGCTAAACTTTATTGTTGTATTCTTGTGTGGCTTACTGTGTTATGCCGGAGAAAGACCAAGACTGAGATGGAAACAAAGAGCTCAGAAGATATCCAATACTATAATCATCAGATGATGTCACCAGAGATTGTGGAAATAGGAGAGGATATAAAGAGTAGCATATGTAGCAGAGATGAAGGAATTGCTGATGTTTATGTTGCTGTGGGGAAAAATGATTTGGATGTGATCAGATGGGTTCTCAATCATGCTGCTCTTCCAGGAAGCCGCGTTTTTCTTGTACATGTTTATCCGCCCATCGCCTACATTCCTACACCTGGTAACACATATTCTCTACTTGTAGATATAATTTGAGCGAATCATGTTTCGTATTAACGTTAAAGTCAGTTTTAGGTGTGTCCTTGTGTTATCTTTCTGATGAACTTCTATCCAACAATCTTAGACTTATCATGGAATCTGATTGCATGATGATTTAGATCGGGTAGCTATGTGACTAAAAAGTCCTAGTGGAGTATCGATGCCATCGAATAGTGGAAGTTTGCAGAAATTTTCTAGCTTTTGCTTTACACGATTTTCTTTCGGAAATGTCAATTGGAATATATAGATAGAATAAAAAAGATTGTTGAGTAAACATTAAAAGATTGTTGAGTGAACTTTAAAATGTCAAGTAACAAATGGATGGACTACTTTCAACAGGAAACAAGTGAATGCCATGTTTTTGGCATTGTAGATTTTCCCAGCATCCCCATTCTAGCTTCTAGGCAACTGGCAACCTATTGCCAGTAGCCTAACATCTTAATTTTAAAGATGAATTTCTTTTGCCTATCTGGTCAGACTTAATTCATATTTCATATCAAACTGTGCAATTCCCTCACTTGGTTCCTCCTACATGTACATGACATTAGTAAGTCTGATTACTGTTTAGGAAAACAGCAAATGATACAATAGAGTACCTCCTCGATTCGACTAGTGCAATGATATTAAAATGATCTGAGTCCAAAATTATGTTTTTGCAACAGTTGGGAGGCTATCAAGCAGCCAGTTGAGTAATGAACAGGTGCAGATCTACATTAAGGAAGAGAATAACAAGAGGAGGAATCTCTTGCAGAAATATATTAACCTCTGTAATGATGCCAGAGTGCGTTTACATGTTCAATAATGACTTAAATAAGTTGACATATCATCAGTAAATTCGGGACTAGAACATTACTGACTTGCTTCAAATTTCATATACAGGTGCCTGTGGACACGATGCTTGTTGAAAGTAATGCAGTAACCAAAGCAATCCTAGATCTTATTCCAGTCCTTAACATTACAAACCTTGTTATGGGAACTAAACGGCCTCCTATTAGGTACAGCCTTTTCAGTTTTCTACAATACAGGATATCACATGTAACAGTGGGACATAAATCAGCAATAATTTGGTTTACCTGGCTCCTTTCAATTTCCTGATGTTGCATAACATAGCATGATTATAGCTGAACTAGTAATGACTAATGCCTCTAGAACATATTGTTGATTTTTGGATGTTATAAAATGACTGTGAGTGAACTAGTACTGCCTTTTTATGCAGTTGTTATGAAGCTTGGCTTCACTTGGTACTTTGACATGTATTCATAAGTGTCATTGCTTTATCCAGGCTAATGAAGAAGAGTGTAGGAAAAGCACAACATGTTCAGAAGAGCGCACCAGAGTATTGTGAGGTCACCATTGTTTATGATGGCAAAAAAGTTGTCGACGATGATGACAAAAAAGTTGTCGATGGCAAACAACAGCAATTAAACGAAAACGTATCTTCCATTGTTGCATCTGATCGCAGAAAATTAAAGAGTGCTCAACAACCTCCACGGACTTTCCTCGACTGCATATGCTTCTCAGGAAAATTCAGCTGAAAGCAACTATAATTTTTGTGCGCCTAGTATATGCGTTTTTAGAATGTATAACAATCATCATCATACCTACACATATTATAGAAGACAAACTTGAAGAGGCCCCTGTTGGCTGGCAGTATTTTTGCGAAAAATTTATGTTTTAACCAGGACTCATGATCTGGCTCAATGGGCAGAGGAGGGAACAAGTCATTAGTGCAATGTTCAATGGGAGTTGAATTTGTATGATGTAAATCTTCATCAGCAGTTTTAGTTCTGACGTAATTGCTGGTTCCATGAAATAATTTTTTGGTTCTATTGTCAATGTCATGCTGCAGAAACCATTACATTGCAAGTTCCACGATACTACTACTTGCAAAATTGTAATAACAATTAAATACAGGAGATTACTGCTTATTACATCATATGAAAAATTGCAATTTTAGTGTGACTGTGTGCACCCTTTTTCGTTTAATTTAAAAAATGCCACTTACAAACGGCCTAAAAATTGGACAACTAAACATTTTTCTTTATAGAAAACGAAATTAGTCAGAAGAATTAAAATTAAACGGGATTCGGCGGAAAAAAAATTCAAAAAAAGTTCTCAACCTATATCCTGCTCTGTTCCTTCCGCACTAATGATTTGTATATAAGAAATTAAAACACAAAATCAAATACACGAAAAAAAATAAAAATATTGCAAGTTAAACACACCCACACGTTTAACAAAATATTGCAAGTTAAACACACCCACACGTTTAACTTATCTTTCACAAGTTTCGAAGTTCGAACCCTCTACCTCCTTTGAATGGAACTGCATTCTTTAAATGGAACCGAAAAATAAACGGTTACACAAAGTACGACTTATCTAATAACAGATTTTTTTATTTCTATATGAGAAGTGCTACATACATCAAAATCTTTTCCAAAAATATTGTTGAATGACACATAACATATTTTTATTTGTAGAACTCATATGAATGCACGATGGTACATATCATTTATGAGAAAGTAGTGATCACACAGGGGTTCATTATTATTTAACGGGGATGGAGTGGATAAAAATTAGGCACATATTCATTTGAAAAAGTTTTTTATTTTTTACATAATCTGTTTAAGCAATTAAACTCAAAACCAAACAATAGTCCTTTTCCTTGGCATTTCCTAGATAAAAGTACCTTTGTTTACTGGGCTTCTTTAATTTTACATAAAAGCCCACAGCTATAACTCTATTAGTTCAGGCCCAAATCTTCACAACCCCTTAACTCCCCTTATAAATCCCCCCAAACCCTAAAATCCCATACTCTCCCCCGCCGCTCCACACCAAACCCTAACCCGCAAATCTCCCAAAATGACAACCCGCTTGAAGAAGAACCGCAAGAAGCGGGGCCACGTCAGCGCCGGGCACGGTCGTATCGGCAAGCACCGCAAGCATCCCGGAGGTCGCGGAAACGCCGGAGGCATGCACCACCACCGCATCCTCTTCGACAAGTACCATCCCGGATATTTCGGAAAAGTCGGTATGCGTTACTTTCACAAGCTCCGTAACAAATTCTACTGTCCTATTGTTAACATTGATAAGCTCTGGTCCATGGTCCCACAAGATGTCCAACAGAATACTGGCCCTGATAAGGCTCCAGTACTTGATGTTACTCAGCTAGGGTATTTTAAGGTGCTTGGGAAGGGTAGTTTGGGGAAACCTATTGTCGTTAAGGCTAAACTTGTTTCGAAGATTGCGGAGAAGAAGATTAAGGAGGCTGGCGGTACTGTTGTGTTGACTGCTTAATTCAATTTGTCGTAATTTCAGTATCTAATTTCAGTATCATCCATGTTATTCGTAATGACGGTTATAAATTTAGTTTTGATTTGGATATTTGTTGTGACGGATGGTTTAAATTTAGAAATGCGAAATTAAATTATAATATGTGTTTGTCTTCCCATTGACGCGTAGTATTAATTAAATGTAGGTGGATTAAGATGATGTGTGTGTGTATTGTTAATGAAATGTAGGTTGATTAACTATAGGTTTGTATGTATATTGCAATTTAGGTGTAATTGTAATGACGATTATGAATTTACTTTTATTTCGGATTTTTTGGTGGTTTGAATGATTTAAATTTAGAAATGTGCGGTTGATTTATAATGTGTTTTTGTTTTTGGACTGATGAAATGATGGGGATTGGTGCGTAGTGTTAATGAAATGTAGTGCGTAGTGTTAATGAAATGTAGTGCATATTGTTAATGCACTTTAGAGGTGGTAACTTTTGTTGATAGCGTTGGGTGTTGGTTTTGAAGTTTATTTTCTGGGGAATATGTTTGTTTAGTACTAATTTGAGGTGCTTAGGTGTAATTTTCTTAAATTGTTGTGCTGTTGGTGTGTGGTTTTATGCGGACTGTTAATGTAATGTAGGCGGTTTAAGTGTCAGGGATATAATTGGGCATTGGTTTGAAGTTTGTATGTTGTGTTTTGTGATATTTACGGTCATGATTCTCATTTGTTTGTTTTTTATAAGTTAACTAGAGTTATGTTTGCTTGTAGTCTTGACTATTGTATTGAGATTGAAAAAATAAGAGTTTTCAGTAACTCAACTTTTGTGCAAATGATTGCGTTCATGCCAAACTGTTTTAAGGAATTTGCATTGAAGAATGGAATTTTCTGGGGTCTGCATTCTACCATAGTATGTATTCATATGCAAATGTTGGTGTTTGCCAGAATTAAAATGAAATTTTGTCTAATTTTTGGAGGGGTGTGAGAAAACATTAATCCGTTACTTCTTTAGTTGAAAATATGGTTCCTTCTGATTTTGAACCAAGTTGTCATTTCTAATGAGCATATATCTGTTTCATATCATTCCTTTTTTCGTGATGAAGAAACAGCTTTATGTTGTTATCCAAAAAATTAATATGTATGGAGTGCTGCCTTCCATATTTGCAGCAGTAATGTTGTGATTTTAATCATTGCTTTTGGAAATTCTTTCAATTAAGGTGCTTGATGCCTGTGGAAATTTAGGCTTGTCAGTTTTGACAAGTATTATGAACTCTTTGATTTTTAGGATATCATGTTAGAAGTTGAACTGGCAGTTGCAGGATGTAGAACCTTACTTTGTTCTTAGGCTAGTTTAATGTGTGTTTAGGATTGATGAAGTAATGTGGATTACTAATTTCTGAGGTGTCTGGGTGTAATGTTCTAAATTATTATGCTGTTCATGTGTTGTTAATACTGTTAGGGATATAATTGGGCATGGATTTAAAGTTTCTTTGTTTGTGACTTGTTAATATCATTTGGATGATATGTATGCTCATGAATCTGATTTGCTTGTGTTTTACTTAAGTGATATGTAGTTGATTTTTATTTGTGGTCTTGATTCATGTATTGACTTTGAAGTAATAAGAGCTTTTGGTAACTCAAATTTTGTGCAAATGATTGTCTCCATATCATTGTTTTAAAGAACTTGCTTTGAAAAATTGAAATTTCAAAGACGCACTCCAGCAGTATGTAATATGTATATGCTTGTTCTCTGCTTATCTTTCATATCCTTTTTAATACTTTTTTTCAGTATCATTGTATTGAAAAAAAAACTTGGATGCACAACTTTATAGATGTTTGTTGAAGCCATTTGATTTTCAGTCTTATTGTGCCCTGCATTCTGTAGCAATATCCTAGTATATGTAGGGTCTTGGGAAGTACAAGATGGGTAAGGGTTTGGCTTTCCAGTAGGGTGTAAGATGTGTGCTTGTAGTTAGTTCATCTCATTTCGACATCTTTTCATATGGATAGGTAGGGGTTGCACAAACTTGTAGCAAATTCTCGTATGCATAGACAGAGGCACAGAGAAGACCAATAATAACTAAATATAACTGAGGATAGTGATGATTCAATGTTTGATCTGAATTTGTATACAACTATAACAAAAAGAGAAACAGACTTGTTCACCTTCTGTTCAAATGCAGCTTCTATTGTTGGAACACATCTTTAAAGCAGTCTTTAATTGGCTACATCTGTTCAAATGGAGCCAGTTTGATACTTAAACCAAGAACTATGTGATTCTGTAGGGAAAACTAGCTTGTCCTTGTCGGAGTCCATGACTGTAGACTGTTTCTGCTGGAAGTCTACATGCCCTTTGAATGCCAGAAGTTTAAAAGTTTACATGGGCCAAAAAAGAAAACAAAAATCATGAATAAACTCTAACGAAGTTCTGGCCAGTAGATAAATCTAACGAAGAGAGCATACCCTGCTTTTTATTAAGTGGCCAGTTTATTACAGCTTAATGAGAAGTTTAAATCCTGACCTGCAAGTCATTTCATTGGTTAAAAAGAAGCTCCTTCCGGGTTATTGGTATATATGTGATATAATTACACATTCATACCTACAGCATGTAGAAAGTTTGGAGATTGAGGCTCAACTGATACCCTTGTAGGTTTTGTATTACAAGAAACCTTTTGAAGATTAACTCTGCATTTATGATATATTGTTTTCCTATCACACACAGTAAGGGCGAAAATTTGTAAATTTGGCCATTTTGATTGGTGTTATTTTTGTGCATGTAGGAGGATACACTACTATTTAAGAAAGCAATCAATTAAGACAAGTTAAACTTCGGTGAATTTATTTTAAACACAATTTATTTTAAAGGTTTGTTTAGTATATATCCCTGAGCACTTTATGAATTAGATGATTTTATTGATGAAGATTTTTTATACATACAGGGATCATTATAATTATTCAAAAATAATCAATCAAAAGTTGCACCTAATTTTTTTATTGTGTGTCATAGGCACATCATAAAAAAATCGTATTTTAAAAGGGATCCGGGTATTTATTTATTCTTGTTGGTTATGACCAAAATATTCAAGATTTAAAGTAATAGAGACATTAAATCAAGTACATGAAATACAAATTATACAAACATATGACTTTCAGACCAAGATATTGCGATAGCATGCACGTCTAAGTTTAGCTTCTCCATTTTGAGGTTTAATATTTCGAGTCACAATAAAAATTGCGAATTGAATTGAAATTTGAAAATAGAAGAGAAGAGAGAAAAAGAACTAAACATTATGTTTTTAATGGTAGAATCAGAAAACAAGATAATGCAATTATGCAAGGGGGAACGTAAAGCTGATATAAAGTCCTTCATATATAAATCTTTTGTGATGAATTTAAAATCTTTTATCCAGACGCCTGGAATTTGAATATTGAGATGGAAATTTATGAAATGATCGGATGTGTCAATCATTTGCGTTAGAGAATAAAGAGAATTGCATTTTACACCCTTTACCTTTGACTAAAATGCAATGCTATATATTTACTTTTCGGAATTGCATATTAAATCTCTTTATTTTAAAACAATTTAACTTGCACTCTTTTTACGATTTTTCGTTAATTATGACCGTTAAAGTTAGTCAGCTTATACCTCTCCATCGTGATTCTTGAAGAAGAAGGATAAAATTTGATGAAGAAAAGAACAATTACGGCTAAAATTTTATCCTTCTTTATCAAATTTCATCCCTTTCTTCGAGAATCATGGTGAAAACAGTGTAAGTTGACTAAAATTAACAGTAATATGTAACGAAAAATCGCTAAAATGTGTAAGTTGAAAGGATCTTAAAGTTGAGAGATGTGATGTTAAATTTCGAAAACTAGATACGTAACATTGCATTTCGCCAAAGATAAGGGGTACAAATGCAATTCTCTTGGGAAAATACCATATCCCATCCCAACCTACTCAACACTTTATTGGATTTTTCTAGAGATTTTTGCATACCTATTTCCGGGGCCTCCGTAATGTATATATAAAGTCACTCATCTTGTCGCGGATATTATATTGGATTAGATTTTAGTACGTAGCAGCATAATGCGGATCTTGTCGCATAAGAATGCGTGTTGCTGGAGAAGAGTGTATGTCCAGAGTTCTGATATACAGCCCTAAATGTAGACAGATCTGCAGAAAAAGTTTTATATTTAACCTGAGGCTCAGTGTTTTGAAATTAAAATCAAGATTAAGATTAAGAAATGAACTATCTTGAATGTTTACGCAATGCATGACGATTAGCATGTGGTTTATTCATTTTAAATCTATGTTATACTACAGCTGGCCTGTTGAACAAAGATTATAACATTAGACTTCAAATTTCTAATCACTACTGCTAGTACTATATATCTTACATGTCACACTTGCAACTAATCATTAATCTTAATACCCTAAAATTTACAACCCCGCTGATCTTGTTCACAGGCTATCAGCTTCTTGGTTCTGCGGTTCTACGATCCTTATAACAGAACATGTACCGCAATCCAGTAAACATGTATTTGATGTGACGATTGAATCATTGTTTTGTGCATTGCGTTCCATGTTCTGTAACAAGGATCTTTTTGTCGTAAATATATTTTCTGGCTCCTGGATAACGAAATTGCACATCTTCCGCTAGTTGAAATTGTCCAAACACTGGTACTGGATTCCAGATTTTTCAATCTAGAAAAGATGTGTTTGGTACATTTTCAACTGGCGGAGGATTTGCAATTTCCCTAAAAATCTAGCATGTCTCGGCCTGCACAAATTGTGGTTACAATGCAACGTATCAAGCCTCAGTTGGCTTCTTATTATGTTGGTGTCTAAGTTTTTTGTCGATTCAACATGTGATTTTATCTTGGAAGCAGGAGTTCTCTCTTCAACCCTTAACATGTAATTTATCTTGCGATTTAATTATGTTTCGTAATTTTTTCTGCACTAAACAAGATCTTGCTGGGGAGTTCATTTCTTGTATAATATGTAACTTGAAATAGAGCATAATAATAGTGCTCGAAGGTTCCACTGTCTTTCTCCCCAAAGCTTTCTGATGTTTTAAAGATTTCATCTGACCTACTTAGTTATCTGTTTCTTTTAACTTTTGTGCTTGTTTTTGTGATTTGGCTACTTCAGAGAATTAGCAAATAAATCACTTGTAGTTCAATAAATAGAGCTTTGTTTCCTGAGAAGTAGGCCAGAGGTTTTTTTTACCCCTTCTTGGTTGTGAACTCCTCACAAGTTTTACGTTTTTTCAATGGTTTAAATTCAGTACAAACTTCTGCAGTGAAATTTTATGATTTTAATACTTTCTGTTGAACTGTTTCTAGCATTGCCTTTTCTAAAGTGTTTTATCGGTGATAGTGATTGTTGATCGATAATCTCATCAAACAAACTTCTTATCGTGAGACGATAGAATTCATCTAGGTACATGGTTTATTATCCGTCAATTCAAGTTCTAGTTATGTGAAGGGAGGAAGAAGGAACTAATGGACTAGATTCAAGTTAATATCTTTTTGTCGAAACCCCACATTACGTTCATTTAAACTTCTAGTTAACAATGATGAGCCACCAATAATTTGTCAATATGGTTAGTGATTATTGATTATGACTCATCAATAGACAAGAAGTATCATTATCTCTAATTACACTTTTTAACAATTTGCAAGTATTCCACAACATTTTGCAAATTATGAAATAGGCTCAACCACTCTGGCTAGACCACATCAGGCGACACTCCTCTAACATACAATTTCTAAAGTTTCCAACTTAGCCAACAGGCCTTCCTTGATCACTCATCGTCATCGACTCCATCCATGCAAGTACAACTGTGAATTCTTATTCAAAATTTGTAAAAGATACAGTATCTACAAATAACAATGATTTAAAATATTGTGGGGAAAGTGGGAACAACTCAACTAAGCTCACGTCAAACCTTTTTATCTGAAATCCTGTGCTATTAACATCTAGATGGATGATTTATGCTGTTGAGAATGCCATTCAATCTATGATTTAGATCGGGTTAAAGATATCTGCATTCTCCCCGACTAGATCTTGTGATACGGACATAATTGGATAACCAATGTAATCATCAGTACAAAGAGCTTGAAGATGTCCTTGCCAGTGACTTGCCTTTTCTTCAGCTTTTATTTCGCCAAACTGGAACAATGATTCAAAACTATTTTCAGCATCCCATGAAAAACTTCTACCATTCTCCACCATTTTGTCCAACTCCAGTGCAGCATTTGCAGTACTATTTACAATTGAGTTATTAATTGAACTTTCCTTCACTTCATTGAAAATTAGTGAACTCATTGTAGAAGCAGAATTTGCAGAAAATTCTGTTTCTGCTATCCCTTGAATATCGTAATTTGTTAAATTTGGCATGGAAGAATAGCCAAATTTTGGTTTGACATCAAACTGGTTTTGGTCATAGATTGCCTGAGTTCTCTGAAATTGCCCCATGAGACTGGAACTGTATCCGTGCAGATTAACTCTTTCTTGGAATTCAAGCAAGAAAAAAGGATCATATATCGGTTTACTGTCCATAGGGTCCTTTGAAGCTTCAGCAAATTTCACATTACCATTATCAGTCGAAATTGGTGCAATCTCCTGAGGATGCATTTGTAATGATTGTGGTAAAGAAGCTCCGTCTGTATAATTCTTATCATTCCTTGCTTTAACTTCAGATTCACTTAATGGCTTGTGCGTATTAGGATCAATACCTTGCTTCATCAGCTTTTTCTTCAAACATGAGTTCCAGAAGTTCTTGATCTCATTATCTGTTCTTCCAGGTAATTGTGCTGCAATTTGAGCCCACCTGCCATTTCCGTTTCAATACACTACTAATAAATACACATTTCTATTATTCCACTAAAGATTTTACTTTCATTTATATTCGTCAGCATTTTGTTAGTAGTTTACCTGTTTCCAAGAACCTGATGGAGACCAAGTATAAGATCCTCCTCTTGCTGTGAGAACATTCCTCTCTTGAGGTCAGGCCTCAAGTAATTTATCCATCTCAGTCTACAACTCTTTCCACACCTTTGCAAGCCTGAAATGATAATGCATAAGCAAAATACCATAAAAACAAACCAAAAATTTCCAGTATTTCCCACTCGAAAGCAGGATGTCTGGAGGATAAGATGTACACAGACCTTAGACGACAGAGCTACACAACTCAACTTACCAGCCAATTTAGGAACAGAACTCCAGCAACCGACACCATATCTAGCAATGTGATTAAACAATTTCTCATCCTCTTCCGGTGACCACAAGCCTTTTCTCAACTTTTGCTTTACACAACAAGATTGTCTCCCCATTCGGGAAGAGTTACTTTGAAAGAACTCTATTAGTTCATGTGTCTGCAAAAGTTGTTAGACACAGTTATGTTATGATAGCTCTAGTGGTTGAAGTGTGAGAATTCACATATATATATATAGAGAATAGTTTCTGTTGGTTCAATAGAGGACCACAGATGAAGTTTATTACTTATAATTCAAGTTAACAGGGGCAAGAAAATAGAAGAAAGAGAAGGGTGTGGAAGGTAAAGCAATCAAGTGGATTTTACGCAAATCTGGTGCTGCTATGGCATTGGAATGAATTGAGTTTTAAGATATCTGTATCCTCTATAAGGAGAAATTGAAAGTGTCGTTATCTGTAGTGTTACCAACAAATACTGATACAAATTTTATGTTCTATAAACACTTGAAATACATCAAGACTTTTTAGGTTCTGAGTTGAAAACATTCTGCTAATACAAATTCAGTTCTAGTTTTGAAAATTGTATCTGTACAAAAGAAGACTACAGTTTTTAGCATTGCAACCTTGTTCCCCTGGTGATGAAATGTCGAGAGTTCGAGCTTAAATTTATGTACATATGTATGGATATTCTATGCGTTTGAGTTGAGCAGACTAGAAAAAATCGCCAGACAACAATACTGTCAACTCCAAACTTGTAGTCACCAAGTAGTAGTTTTATGTCCCTGGATACTTTATAAATTGTTCATTGTATTTTTCTTATATTTTTTATTTTTTTTATTATTTTTGTTTTTATGGCAACTTATCCATAACTTGTCCATAAATAATTTATTACCTTGAATTCTGTTAGGAGATATGTATAATGTGTGTTCTCGTACTGATAAGAAGGGTGGACATCCTTATCCTCAAACTCTTATCGATGATTTTCTTGACATGCTAGAGGATTGGAGGTTGATCGATATGAACCTAAATGGATACCAGTACACATGAAAAAGAGGTGCATGAACTAATGACTGGATTGAAGTCAAATTAGATCGAGCTCTTTATACAGTCGAGTTCATGAACATGTTTAAAGACGTCACACTCACCGATCAAGAGGTATCTACTTCAGACCACTGTCCTTTATTTCTGGAGTTTTACAAAGTTTGTCAGGAGGTTCGAACACGTCAGTTCCGCTTTGAAAATGCTTGGCTTCGTGACCCATTTTCCAGCAGTTGGTGATCGATGTTTGACAAAAGAATGTAGGACGTTCGTTTTATGATAAGCTTATAGAGTGTACTCAAGTTTTATCGTGGGGCCAAGAAATTACGGGAAGTTTCAAAAAAAGGATTCATATGCATAAGAAAATGATCAAATCTCTAAAAGGGAGAAAAGATGATACTTCATTGAATTTAGTCAAGGAGAACCAGAAAAATTTAGCCAAGGTTTATGCTCAACAAAAAATATTATGAAAACAACGTTTGAAGCAGATGTGGTTGAAAGAAGGAGACCAAAATTCCAAATTTATCCATGCTGCAGCTAAAACTTGAAGAAGTATAAATCATATCAGATGTTTGAAGAACATAGAAGGGAATCTGGTTGACTGGAATTCAGGGTTAGAAGATATCATGGTCAGCTACTTCAGAGATTTATTCACAGCAACAAATACTGAATGGAGTGCTGTAGTATAATGTATTCAAACGAAAGTGACTGAAGACCAGAACACATTTATGCTAGCAGAGGTTACAGATATCAAAGTGAGGAGTGCCTTATTTCACATGTATCTTGACAAATCTTTGGGCCCTGATGGAATGAGCCCGGGATTCTATCAAAAGTATTGGCACATAGTAGGTAGTGACACTGTGGATATTGTGAGAATTTTTTTTCAATCAGGAGTTAATGATCATCATCTTCATGGTACGAATATAGCTCTTATTCCTAAGAAGAGAAATCCAATGTTTATGACAGAGTTGAGACCTATTTCTCTTTGCAATGTTGTTTACAAAATTCTCTCAAAGGTGTTGGCTAATCGATTGAAAACAATAATTGATATGCTTATCTCGGATACTCAGAGCGCTTTCATTCCGGGATGCCTTATTACAAACAACATCATGGTTGCCTATGAAGCGATGCACTTTATGAAACGGAAAACAAAAGGTAAACAAGGCTCGATGACTTTAAAAATTGACATGAGCAAAACCTATGATCGTGTCGAATAAAGCTATTTGGAAGCAGTTCTGACTAAATTGGGTTTCAAAAAAGATGTAATTCATCTCTTCATGTCATGTATCTCTTCAGTGAATTATCAAAATTACTCATGCAGGTAGAAGCTTTGGTCAAATATTCCCTGCTCGCGTGCTTAAGCAAGGGGATCCCATGTCATCATATTTATTTCTGATCTGCATTAAGAGCTTTACTACTCTGATTAACAGTTATGAGACACGAGGGTTATTGCAAGGAATTAAAGTTGCTCGTAATGCTCCTTCAATCTCACACATGTTTCTTGCGGATGATTGCTACCTCTTTTGTAAAGCAAACGAGGATAGTGCCAACCATGTCATTAATATACTAAAGGTGTTTGAGACGGCTTCCGGACAACAAATTAATGTGAAAAAATCTTCTATTTTTATAGCCGTAATTGCATCCAGCAGTTGAAGCAAGATTTGTTTCAACTTTTATGAATTAAAGAGGCACCAGATAGTAGCTTTTACTTGGGCTTACCCAACATGATTTCTGGTAAAACGTCTGCAGTGTTTGGGTTCATAAAAGAGAAGCTAAAAGATCAAGTTCAAGGTTGGGACAAGAGAAAATTATCCGAGGGTAGCAAAGAGATTCTTATCAAGTCAGTTGCTCAGACTTTGCCAAGTTATTCAATGAGAGTCTTCTTATTGCCGATTGAAACGTGTAACGAATTAGAAATGATGATGTCAAAATTCAAAATTCTAGTGGAGGTCAGATAGTTTTAAAGAAAAAGACATTCATTGAATGTGTTGGAGCAGACTTTGTTCAGCAAAGAAAAAGGGTGGGATGGGGTTTAGGTGTCTTCGAGACTTTAATTTAGCTTTATTAGGTAATCAAGCTTGGCGTTTGGTCTCTAATCCTAATAAGCTAGTCTTTCAAGTCTTTAAGGCAAGGTACTACCCTAATGGATCTTTTTTGTCTGCTAATCTTGGTGCCAACCCAAGCTACATACGGAGGAATGTTTTAGAAGCTCAAAACTTGATCAATCGAGGTGCTTGCTGTAGAATTGATACATGACGAGATGTGCAAATTCTTAATGAGCCTTGGTTGACATGGTCTCAAGATCATTATATTCATACTTATAGTGAAGCTTTGGTTTATTAGAATGTTGCAACTCTAATGAATACATGAGAACAGACTTGGGATATTGATCTTGTTAAATATGTTTTTGATCAAAGAGATGCAGAACTTATCATGTCCATTCCATTAGGTCACAATGACAAAGACACCTGGTATTGGAGGTTTGAAAAAATGGGGCAGTACTCAGTAGGAGTGCATACATTCGTCTTCAAGAAGCTAAAGATAATTCTAACTCGTCTGATAATTCTGGCTTCTGGCATAAACTATGGCAACTGAAGATCCCGTCTAAGATAAAAAATTTCTTATGGCGAGCTACCAACAGCTGTTTACCTACTAAAGATCTTCTTAGAGCAAAAAATGTAAATGTCAGTGTTTTGTGTCCTATTTGTCAAACGGAGGCTGAATCTGTGATACACGCTCTCGTGTCATGCAAATTTGCAAATCACTATCATAGGTCTAATGCTTCCTTTGTGGTTCAAGGAGATTATATTATCTTCGTAAATTGGCTTCAAGAATTGTTCAAACAGCACGATCAAGCTACAATTCATCTTCATGTGTAATTTGCTGGCTTTTGTGGAAAAATAGGAATGATCCAATATGGAAGCAGAAAAGTATTGTCTCTTCAGAGTTAGTTACCTCAGCGTCTTCTATTCTTAACCAATGGAGATCTGTTCAAGACAAAAATTACGACAATTTTTTTGAGTTTCATGACCTCAGAAGACGGTAAGGAACAGTGGCAACCATCGTTGACCAACAATGTTAAGATCAACACTGATGCAGCTATGTGTGAAGAACCTAGCAAATATAGCTATGATTTTGTTATTAGAGATCATCAAGGGAGTTTGGTTGAAGCTATTTCTAAGTGTGTTCCATGTCGAGTACCTCCAGATTTTGCAGAAGCCGTAGGCATCCGAGAAGCTCTTAGCCGGATTAAGGACAAGCATTGTAGTAACGTAATGCTGGAATCAGATTGTTTGCAGGTTGTGCAATTGATTCGCAGCACGTTTTATAGCTTCTCATAGCAGGGTAGTTGATGAGTGTAGAACTTTCTTATCAGGTTTAAGGAGTCAAAACATAGCGTTAAGGTTTGTAAAACAACGGTCTGCAAACAGAGTAGCTCATTACGTAGCGAGATATAGCTGTTTAATAGCTGATCGTAGATGGGAAATTGGAGATGTCCATCCCGAATTTCATAATGTACTATGTAAGGATTTGATTTAATAATATATCTCTTCCTTTTGTGGGGTGTGTGTGTGTATATATATATATATAATTATATTTTAACTTTTTAAATAAATAATATGTTAAATAAATAATATGTTATACTTTTTTTAAGGTGTTACATTAGGTGCAAATCATGTTTGCATGGAACGATTTCTAACGTTAACATTACCCTTGGTTATTTGCTATTAATATCTAACAAACCGTTTTTGATTTCGGATTTTATTATTATTTTTACGAATTTTTTGTTAATAATATATTAAATAAAATAAATAGCGTGAAGGTCAATAATTGTTTTACATCAAACATAACAAATAGTCACTTTCAAATTCACAATATAAACTACATTTATTTCATACAATTTTTTTTTTTGTATAATTCATACTATCATAACTAAAAAATAACAAATAAAAAAAATATATTCAGTAGAAAACAAGAGTTAACCAAAATAAGTGATACAAATTGATTATATACAAATTTTAAATTATGACTTACAATTGTTTCAATATTAATTTCATATTAATCTTATGTTTTTTATATTATATATTTTCTTACAATGATATCAAGTAAAAATTTATGTTAAATGTATTAAAACCAATTATTTAAAAGTTATTATAATATATATATAAGGTTAAATTTTATGGAGTCCCTATTTTTTGTAGAATCCTAGAGTCCCTATACATTCTGCAATTAAAATATTGCATAAAATATTGCAAAACGTATTATTTTTCGAATCATGTTTCACAAAAATCACTATTTTAATTAAAATATAGCAAATCTAACACATGTTACTAAGTAGAACATGTATGTTCTACAACGTGAACATGTATATTCTGCAAACTAAACATGTTTTATAGAATTATATGTTTTGCGGTGTTTTACTTGTAAAATGTATGAAATTTGCAAGATTTTAATTAAAATAGTGATTTTTGTAGAACATGATTCGAAAAATAATATATTTTGTAATATTTTATGCAATATTTTAATTGCAGAACGTATAGGGACTCAAAGACTCCAAAAAAACAGGTGAATACAGAACTTAACTCTCTCTCTATATATACTAGCTTACATCCCGTGCGATGCACGAGTTCCTCTTAATATTTATATATGTTCATTTACATTATGTATAATTTTAATAAAAATTTATAAATAATTAAATACTAAAATAATAAT
>PHNY01104553.1:2086-23847 GCA_003724115.2 Anethum foeniculum
AGAAATTCTCTAGACCAGCCTTGGACACATTATTTACTCCAATACTCATATCATATTGAACCTTTTTACAATTTTTCCTATACTCTGCAAACTCCTCATCACTGTCAACAAACATGTCATCATCACTCCCATTCTCACTCCCATTCTCACTGCCATTCTCACTAGCTTCACTCTCACTTTCCTTGTTATAGTCTGTATCACTAAAGTCATCATCATCCCCTTCCCAGTCCCTATTCCCACCCAGCTGGACATCTTCAATTTCATTCAAGTTGTCCTCAAATGGTGTGTCAATTACTTCATCCATGGAGTAGTGATCAACATATAAATCAATCATACCTAAGGGTTTGTGAATATCTACCATCTCTCTTACAGTGCTATCATCATACAAGAGTTTTACACCATCAGTAATAGACATTCCAGTTTGAAAATATACCAAATCAGAGGGGTCATCCTCATAGTCTTTAGCAAAATCATCTAAATCTCTAAAGGAGAAGATATCAGTGTCAAACCCCGGAATTACATCAACTTTCCCCCCTTTGTATTCGACTTTTGGAGCATGTATCAAATCACCATGGTGGTGCACATATATACTTACAAATGAATCCATACTGTNGACATAACATATGAACACATAATCGAATTANGCACCACCATATATTAAGCGAATTAAACCAAACACACAAATAATGAATGTTAATACGCAAATATATATATATATATATATCAATCGAATTAAACCCCTAAAATCATCCACATAAAGTAGACATATATAATCACATATATCAATCGAATGTTAATACGCAAATACGCAAATACATCAAATACAGAATGTTAATACGCAAATAGAAGAGTATGTACCTATTATCCACGACGAATCTTAGCAATTTCAGGTGACCGCACTCGATTTCTTGTCAATTTCGCCGTGTAGATTAGATTACGTCTTAGTACATACCGACGGCTAGGGTTTTTATCCCCGAATCGATTGAATTTATGAGTTTGTTTTTAATTATGTTACTTATTTATGTTTAGTTTTCTATATAACTGCTTATAACACACATGGACAAGCCACGTCTAACACAGTCAGCTACCACATAATCGCCAGCTCAGCACCGTCACGGTTTCCGTTTGGTCAAAGAGTCAAACTAACGTCCTTGTCATTATCCAGTACTATAGTGGTGCATTTGATATCCCGTTTAAATTGATGAAACTTTTGATATATGGGGCTGACTTCAGTGACTACTTTGATATTTAACCCAATATCAATCATAACTCTGTCCACTCCTGCCTATATATTTGACAAAAATACAGTTGTGTAGTTTTCACATGTACTCATCACAAAAATGATTCTAGCAATTTTGAGGATAACAGCCAAAGGTCATCTGATCAAGTCGGTTTTAAAACCGAAACCACACCATTTCAAACCGAAACCATAATTAAAAAACCGAAACTGAACCGACAGTGCTTGGTTCAGTTTTGGTTTTTGATTTTAGAAACCACACAATTTTGGTTACGGTTTGGTTTTCGGTTGAAACCGCACCAAACCGCACCATGCTCATTCCTACGTATAAGTATGACCGTTGGTGTTCAAATACTACAAAAATTGGTAGGAAGATATCATATTGCTTTCGTACAACTGTACCCGCACTACTTCCGGTCTTGGCCTTTTACAAGGTTCATGACTTACAGTCTAGTTTTAAGAAAATGGAATATGATCTTTCAGAAGTTGTCAAACAGAGACAACACAATATTTCGAGTTGACCAAGAATTCTTAATTATGCAAGATATGTAATAGACGATAAAGATTCCGAGAAACTTACTCATCATCTTCCTGCACTTGTTCCTATATCTTTTCCAGTTGACTAAAGCATGGGGTTAAATGCTTTGGACAGTGTTAACTATATGACTGATAAGCCCAAAGCTGATCAGTCCAAGTCACAATGTATTGATCAAACACAAGCCCATTAGGCCCATTTAGCTTATTCATTCACAGCCTCCGGACCACCTTGCATTGCCAAGTCAGATAACGGTTTTGGAGTTAGTTGTAAATCAGTATATAGATAGAGTAGCAAGGTATAAGTTAGTAGTAGCAATAATATAGAGATACAGATTATGTATGTAATGTTTTTCAATCATCTTCTTCATCAAGATAGTTAGTTAGTTAGTTAGATATTCTTTGTATCTTTTCTTTACATAATGAAAATGGAGTTTTGCTCCACAAAACGAAGCTTCATTTCTGCGTTTTACATGGTATCAGAGCTAGATTCATCGATTCTGCAGTAGCAATCATCAAAATCCGTTCTTGAAATCATCAGGTTCATCCGTTCTTCAACAAATCGATCATTTGTTTCTTTCTTAATCGTTTACTATAGCAAGTTCATGATTCTATGTGCTTAGATCGGTATATTACTTGATTGATTACTCGTTTACGTCTTATTCTATGTTGTTTCTTGTTTACTTCAAGAATCATCAATTGTTCTGATATTCTTTCTCGATTAGCTTGATATTCATATCGGATTCAATCTGTTCTTCGTTATTTTTCTTGATAAGCCATGGCATGTTCTAGTTCCATTGTAATTACAAGTAATAATGATCCATCGACTGCGTATTATATTCATCCTTCTGATGCTACTTCATCACAATTAGTCTTGGTCAAATTTAATGGTAGTGGCTTCACAAATTAGAAAGGATCGATGATGTTGACACTATCAGCTAAAAATAAATTAGGATTCGTTAACGGAACAATTACAAAACCTGATGTTGATTCAGCAGACTTAATTGCTTGGGAAAAGTGTAATGATTTGGTTATATCATGGATTCTTTATAATCTTGATGAAAATATAGCAAAAAGTGTGTTGTTTCTGAACTCTGCAAGAGATATTTAGAAGGATTTAGAAGATAGATTTGGTTTTGCCTCTGTTACTCAAGTATATGCTCTTGAACAAAAGCTGACTGATATTACTCAAGGAAATCAAAGTGTATCTGATTTTTTCACCCAAATCAAGTCGATTTGGGACAGTATTGATGATGTGAATCCGGTGATATTTTGTACTTGTGGAAAATGTATTTGTGAGGTCAATAGTAAGCATCTGAAGAAACAGCAGGAACAGAGGTTGCTTCAATTTCTAATGAAGATTAATGACCAATTTTCTGCTGTGAGAGCACACATTCTAATGATGCAGCCTTTGCCTATTTTATCTCAAGCTTTCAGACTACTAATGCAGGAGGAAAATCATAAGGAATTTTCCAATTCAAGACAAGCTGAGTCAAAGGCATTTTATGCAGATAAGAAGAATTTTAATCCTGGAAACTCTGGAAATTTCAGGCCTAATAAGTTTTTTGCAGGATAGAAATCTGGTGGTGCAAATTCTACTCATGGGAACTATGTCAAAAGGTCTGCTAAACCTGGTTCCAATTATTTTTGTACACACTGCAAAATTTCAGGACACAGCAATGAAAGATGTTTCAAGATGCATGGATATCCTCCTGGTTTTAAAGGTTTTCCTAACAAGAAAGTTGTTGCACTTTCTCATACTGATTCTGACAACATCAATCCTGCTGATAATAAAAAAGCTACTAATATTTCTGTTGATCAGTATAATCATCTTGTTGAATTGCTTACTTCTCAGAAATTGCAGACTAAAACTGAAGATTCATCTGCTCATGCTGTGCTAGCAGGTAAAACTTGTTTATTGACTATGTTTTCTCCTTCTCAGTGGCTTCTAGACAGTGGAGCTATAGATCATATCTGCCCTGATATTGGTATGTTTACCAATTATAAGAGAACTGATGATACTAGTAATAATATTACCATACCTGATGGCAGACAAATCAAAACCTTACATATAGGATCTGTCAACTTGTTTGATAAAATTGATCTTCAAGATGTATTACATGTTCCAGAATTTCAGTTCAAGCTTATATCAGTACACAAATTGTGTAAGGATTTGAATTGCACATTACTATTTTCTGATGGGAAATGTTTCATACAGGGCCTTTCTCGGAAAGATCAGCCAATTCTTCTTGGTAATCTGAGAAATGGACTATATGTTGTCGATCATACAGACTTGGTTGAAGCAGCATCCACATTTTCCAACTATTATTTTTCAGCTGTCAAAGAAGCTCAACGGTGGCATCTCAGACTAGGGCATTTGCCTTTTCCTCAAATGAAGACTTTATCTCCAGAATTATCTTTTAAAGATTCTATAACAGATACAATTTGTCAAGTATGTCCTCTTGCTAAACAGACAAGGAATTCTTTTCCTTATAGTGCAATAAAATCATCATCTGTATTGGAATTATTACATGTTGATATTTGGGGTCCTTATAGGACTAAAACCTATACTGGTTGTACTATGTTTGTAACCATAGTAGATTATTTCAGCAGACATACTTGGATTCATTTGATTAAATATAAATCTGAAGTACCTACAATTCTGGAGAATTTCATTGCTTATGCTGAGAATCAATTTAAAGTAAAAGTTGCTTGTATTAGAACAGATAATGCATTGAAATTATGTGCTGGTTCAATTAAATTGTTTTATCAGAAGAAGGGAATTTTACACCAAACTAGCTGTGTTCATACACCTCAGCAGAATGGTGTAGTGGAGAGGAAGCATAGGCATTTATTGGAGACTGCTAGAGCTCTTTTATTTCAATCTAAGGTTCCTGATAAGTACTGGGGAGAGTGTATTATGTGTGCTACATATTTGATTAACAGAATGCCCTTGGCTAGTATTGACAATGCAACACCATATAGCATCATGTACAAATAGCTGCCTGATTTACAGCTTCTTAAACCTTTTGGTTGCTTGTGTTTTGTAGCTACTATACAGCATCAAAGACTTAAATTTCAACCTAGAGCTGCAGCATGTGTGTTCTTATGATATTCTACAACTCAAAAAGGTTACAAGGTACTTAATCTGCAAACTCATATAATTTCTGTTTCCAGAGATGTAAAGTTCCATGAGTTTCATTTTCCATATCACTTACTTTCTGATAAGCCAGATATGCTTTATCATTCTGATATTTTCCTACCAAAGTTTACTACTACTTCTGATACTTATGATTCGTTTGATTCATTCACTCCTGATACATTCACTTCCACTTTATCTGATTTTGATAATAATGTGTCTTCTCCTGATTCTTCTGAACTTCAAAATCCTGAAATTCATTCTTCTAATGATATATCACATTCTATATCAACTGATATTTCATCATCTTAAACCAGTATTATGGTTGATATTAGTATACCAGTTAGACAATCCACAAGAATTAAAACCACACCAATATATTTGGCTGATTATCATTGTCTCAATAGTCAAAATTCTCATTGGTGCAATCTGGTATCCTAAAATTCTTACACGATTGATCATAATGCTTTTATTTCACAAGTATCAGCCATCACTGAACCAACAAATTACAAAGAGGCTTGTCAACATCCTCTTTGGATTGAGGCAATGCAGAAAGAGTTAACAGCTTTACATGAAAATAATACTTAGAACATTGTAGATTTACCATCAGAAAAGAAACCAATCGGTTGTAAATGGGTTTTTAAAGTCAAATTAAAGGCTGATGGAAGTCTTGAGATGTGTAAAGCCCGGTTAGTTGCTAAAGGATTTAATCAAAAGTACGGTATTGATTTTGAAGAGACTTTTTCTCCTGTGATTAAGATGAATATTGTAAGGTGTATCATTGCCTTAGCTGCTAGTAAGAAGTGGCCAATTCACCAATTAGATGTAAATAATGCATTTTTACACGATGACTTGAATGAAGAAGTCTATATGAAGATTCCTGAGGGTTTGTCTCATTTATATCCACCTGGTAAAATGTGTAGGCTGATTAAATCTTTATATGGCCTAAGACAAGCGTCCAGGCAATGGTCTGCAAAACTGGTGGAGTACTTGTTACAACAAGGCTATACACGATCTAAATATGTTACAGTTTGTTCTTGAAGAAAACAAGTAATCATATGACTGTTATAGCTGTTTATGCTGATGATATTATCATCACAGGATGTGATGCAGCTGCTATTACTTCTCTGAAAGATCATTTGAATGCGACATTCAGTATTAAGGATCTTGGTATTCTCAACTACTTCTTAGGAATTGAAGTTGGTTATACAGATGATGGTATTATTCTTAGCCAGCATAAATTCACTACTGATTTGATTAATGCTTGTCCATTTAAACTCTCTTCTAAAGCCGTAATGCCCTTGCCAATTGGTCACAAGTCACAATCTACTGATGGTGTTTTGTTATCTGATCCCGAGATCTATAGGTCTCTTGTGGGAAAATTGAATTACTTGACAAATACCAGACCGGACTTGAGTTATGCAGTTCAAGTTCTTAGTCAATATATGCAGGCACCTCGGGACACTCATCAAATGGCTTTGATCCATACTTTTAGTTATGTTGCCAATACTATTGGTCAAGGAATACTGATGAAGGCTTCAGACAGATTAACACTACAAGCATACTCTGACTCAGACTAGGCTGCTTGCCCTGAGTCTCGACGGTCTATCACAGGTTACTTGCTTTTATTTGGACAGTCTCCTATAGCATGGAAATCGAAGAAACAAAGCACCGTTTCTCGTTCATCTTCTGAATCAGAATACCGAGCAATGGCATCTGCAGCAAGTGAAGTAACTTGGACTATTCGTTTGTTGGCAGAACTAGGAATGACTAATCTACAGCCTGTTACACTACATTGTGACAACCAGTCTGCGATTCATATAGCTAAGAACCTGGTGTTTCATGAACGAACAAAATATATCGAGATAGACTGTCACTTTACACGTGACAAAGTATTGGAGGGTCTTCTTCAGCTTACTTACCTTCCAACTCATAACCAGTTGGCTGATGTATTCACTAAGATATTGCCATCTTCTCAGTTTAATAATCTTCTCTCCAAGTTGGGAATGTTACAAAATTCACATTCAACTTGAGGGGGGATGTTAACTATATGACTGATAAGTACTGGGGAGAGTGTATTATGTGTGCTAGATGTTAACTATATGACTGATAAGACCAAAGCTGATCAGTCCAAGTCACAATGTATTGATCAAACACAAGCTGATCAAACACAAGCCCATCAGGCCCATTTAGCTTATTTATTCACAGCCTCCAGACCACCTTGCATTGCCACGTCAGATAACGGTTTTGGAGTTGGTTGTAAATCAGTATATAGATAGAGTAGCAAGGTATGAGTTAGTAGTAACAATAATATAGAGATACAGATTGTGTATGTAATGTTTTTCAATCATCTTCTTCATCAAGATAGTTAGTTAGTTAGTTAGATTTTCTTTATATCTTTTCTTTACATAATGAAAATGGAGTTTTGCTCCACAAAACGAAGCTTCATTTCTGCGTTTTACAGACAGGAAATCATCCAGTTTGGTAAAGACAATGCTGTAAATAATCAAGTGGATTTAGAGCAAGTTTAGTTATAGTGAATGCGCTCCGTATCCGAAAGGAATTGCACATTGAACAACATATACCGTGGTTATAGCATATTGTGAGCTGCAACATATACCGTAGTTGTAAATGTATTCTCCGTTTCAAAATAATTGTGCACTTTTGTGAAAAAAAATTATTTAAAATTAGTTGTCCACTTCAACTTTCAATACAACTTTTTAAATAAATTTTAGAAACCACCCTCTAGTTTATATTTCCAAAATCAACTCTATGTCACACATTTCCTATTTATATTTCCAATGCAAATTCTTTTCCACAAACTATATTCATTTAATGCAATTAATATAGACGTAAATACCAATTTTTTATCAATATTGACTTTTCTCAATATACGCAATTTTTTTAAAAGGTGACAGTTATTTTGAAACGAAGGGAGTATTATTTTTTAGTAATACACTAATACTCATCTATATTTAAAGAAAAAAGATTATTAAAGTCATGAGAGTAAGATTTCTAGAGATTTTCACGCACTCCTGAAAATAGTAATTTTTATCAAATTTTTTAAAATAATGCACGAAAAAGTAGGATTATAGTTAAAGGACAAAAAAATTTGTAAAAAAATTTCCTCCAATTTTACAAGAATAACCTTAGACTTGCTATAAAAAATTTCTAATTTCCAACGACAAACCAAGATTAATAATTTTAAAAATGAACCGATTTTTGCAATTACACCAATATCTATTTAGCATTTCCTATTGTAACATAGTTATACTTAAATCGGTCATTTTTTAAAAATTATCAATAAATTATTTATAAATCGGTCAAAAATATTTAACTAACTCGATAAATTATTCATAAATCACCATTAAATTATTTAATAATAACACGATAAATTACAAATTAGTAGGTTAACCGTGATTTTCTAAATGTGTAACCATGAAAACATCCTAAATTAATTCTTTTTACTTTTTAAGTATTAACCATGAAAAAGATTGACAAACAGTACATACTTTTACCATTGGCTTTTACCGTAGAAATCCCCCATCTTTTCTTCTTGTTATTGATTTTAATTCATCTCATTTTTTATTCAATAATTTCCCAATTTATTTGGGTTTCGTTTGGTCTCTCCTTATGTGAGAGTTAAGTTTTTATTTAAATCTTTGGTGTTCATCATGTCCGGGATTCCAGATATGTAGGATTTTCATGGTGTTGATTTTCATGTTCATGGTGTTGATTCAGTGGTAACAGTTCTTGTGTTGATGCATCTATGATCGATTTATCTCTTCAAAAAATCGCTTGGTTGCCTATCGAAGATGGAAAAATTCACCGGCGTTCAATTTCGATCAATGCGGTATGGCTCTTTATTATTGAATTATTTTCCTTCTTCCAAAAAAAATTAGTAACCATGGAAACTCCGTGACTAATATTAAATTAATTTTTTTTACTTCAAAATTTTCAAGTGGTAATAATATTGTAATAACGATAGGCTGTGCTTGAACTGTGTAGAACCTGAAAAGAACCACGAGTGTACTCGAAACATAGAAACCAGAGACAGGAGGTAACCAACTAAACTTAAAATGTCTCTAATTGTCCACTCATCTTCTACCCTTTATTTCAACAACCCCTCTAATCTTCTTAATCACAAATCCCTCCTTGTATCATACGCCAAACCCTCAAGATTCTCCATTAAATCCCAAGATTCTTCAGACAAATCATCCCCACCAAAACCCAATTCCACTGGTCTAGGATTTGGCTCTTCATCTCCTTCTCCAAGTCCAGTAAAGAACAAACAGGGCAAAAAAGAAAGAGCTGCTGTGATTCGTCGAGCCCCGGTTGAGAAACCCAAGTTTGTTGCTGTAAAAGATGAGAGTAAGTTAAAGGAGCAGGGTCAAAATGAGCAAGCTTTTTTACTTGCTTGGTTAGGTCTTGGTTCTATTATTTTTCTTCAGGGGATTCTTCTTGCTGTTTCAGGTATATATTCCAAAAGCCTTTTTCAAGAAATTGTCTTTTTTTTTTTTTTTAAAGTTTTTAGTAGGTTGTTTAGATGACACTGCATAATTTTATTGCATTGGTAATGTTATGCTCCGTTGGGTATTTACCTACAAAGCAGTAGTACAAAATTATAATTAATTCCTTATTACAAAGTGTCGGTTATAGTGTGAACCACGGCAAAGCACACTGGAGAGGATTTGTTTGTTTTACCTGTATTTTTCTGTCTGGACTTGTACAGGTTTTCTACCAGAAGAGTTGGATAATTTGTGCGTGAAGTATGTATATCCAGCATTTACCCCGACAGTTGTTTTCTTTTTTGCGGGAACGATCGTGTATGGTGTATCAAAATACCTGCAGAATGAAAAAGAGAATAACCAAAATTTATAATTTCTTCAATGTAAACAAATTCTTGGTTTGCTTAGCTTCACCTTTTGCTTTGCTGCTTCTCATTGTAATGGTCATAAAGATGTATGATAGCCATTGATTTTTACATATGAGAACCTGCAGAGGATAATGCAATTCTATATTTCTATATATATACCTACATCTACATGCTAACATTTCATTTGACACTGTGAGCTTCCTTCTAAAATAGTATTTGCAAGTCAAGTAATTTACTGCTAATGATTACCACTTATGAGTAGAGCTGTTACAGACACACATCATTCAAGTATATTATCTTCTAGGAAACTCCCACAATGTGTACATATGCGATGATTCTTGGAAGATATATTATATTTAACATTTTCTGTCAATTTGACGGTTGGACTGCATCATGTTAACTGCTTATAAAAATCAGTTACTGTTTTGGTGAGTTAATGTATCAAACACTGCCAAGTTTTCAAACACAATGTACACCACATCGCCAAATGATTTCTAAACACCACTGTGAAGTTTGTCACTTAATATTCTACTTTCTCATTCCGTTTATTGATCTATCATGTCAAAGTCATTCCTAATGGCAAGCATTATTGGGGATCTGCTATCTTGTTCTGTTTGCTCATATATCAGGTTGCAATCATATCTGAAGGAAATGATTCTTTGGGAACCCCATTAGAATTCGGATTACGTCTAAGTAAATATCAAGTTACATGTGTTTAGCTGGTTAAATGCTATAGAGGTATGAATAAAACGAGGTTAGACTATTTTTTAAAAATTCATAGTTCTTCACTCGCTCATTTGTTTTCCTTATACCGAAGCTATGTTACAATCTTCCATTTTACAAGAGAATGACTGTTCCTTTCTCCAACTCATTCTCTTACAAAATTTTGATTTCTCCCCACTTCAAATTGTCTCTTTTGGTATGACAGTCCACCATTTATATCATTTAATCATTCCCTAGTACTATCAAATTTCTTCCTATGTTGCATTGTTTTTCCATTTTATTTCAATATTTACTAGACATGCACCGAAAGTTGGCGACTTTCTTTACAGTCGTTATGGCTATTATAGATATGATCTGGTACTTAATATTGCAAGTTACATTTTCTTGATCATATATCTTGTCATCAGAAGGGAGTGCTCTAGTTGATAATATTGAAAGAACAAAGGATGCAATGAAAATTTATGAACTATAAAAAGTTGTTAATGTTGATGCAATTTATTAGGGTGAGATTAATGTGTGAATGGAGTGAACCACTGAATCGAATTTCTGCTGGTAAACACCCCTCCCCAAACCGTGCTTGCATTTTTCGTATTTACCTACAAAGCAGTACAAATTATAATTAATTCCTTCTTACAAAGTGTACGGTTACCTACAAAGCAGTACAAATTATAATTAATTATAAGCAGTGTGAACCACGGCATAGCACACTGGAGAAGATTTGTTGTTTTACCTGTATTTTTCTGTCTGGACTTGTACAGGTTTTCTACCAGAAGAGTTGGATAATTTGTGCGTGAAGTATGTATATCCAGCATTTACCCCGACAGTTGTTTTCTTTTTTGCAGGAATGATTGTGTATGGTGTATCTAAATACCTGCAGAACGAAAAAGAGAATAACCAAAATTTATAATTTCTTGAATGTAAACAGATTCTTGGTTTGCTTGGCTGCACCTTTTGCTTCTTTGCATGGTGATGGTCATAAAGATGTATGATAGCCATTGATTTTTACATATGAGAACCTGCAAAGGATAATGCAATTCTATATTTCTATATATATACCTAAATCTACATGCTAACATTTCATTTGACACTGTGAGCTTCCTTCTAAAATAGTATTTGCAAGTCAAGTAATTTACTGCTAATGATTACCACTTATGAGTAGAGCTGTTACAGAGACATACATCATCTATATATATTATCTTCTGGAGAACTCCCAGAATGTGTACATATGCAATGATATTTGGAAGATATATTATATTTAACATTTTCTATCCATTTGATGATTGGACTACATCATGTTAACTGCTTATAAAATCAGTTACTGTTTTGGTGCGTTAATGTATCAAACACTGCCAAGTTTGCAACAATTAGTGTTCTACTTTCTTATTCTGTTTATTCATCTACCATGTCAAAGTTGTGCCTAATGGCAAGCATTACCAGGGATCTGATTTCTTGTTCTGTTTGTTCATATATCAGGTTGCAGTCATACCTGAAGGAAATGATTCTTTGGGAACCCCGCGAGAGTTTGAATTACGTTTAAGAAAATATCAAGTTACATGTGTTTAGCTGGTTAAATGCTACAGAGGTATGAATAAAACGAAGGTTAGACTATTTTTTAAAAATTCGTAGTTCTTCACTAACTCATTTATTTTCCTTACTTTGAAGCCATGTTCTTTTAAAAGAGAATGACTGTTCCTTTCTCTAACTCATTCTGTTACAAAATTTTGATTTCTCCCCACTTCACATCATCTCTTTCGGTATGACAGTCCACCATCATTTATATCAGTTAATCATTCCCTAGTACTATCAAATTTCTTCCTGTGCATTATTTTCTCATTTTTATTTCATATTACCAAACATGCACCGAAAGTTGGTGACTTTCTTTACAGTCTTTATGGCTATTATAGACATGATCTGGCACTTAATATTGCAAGTTCCATTTTCTTGATTATATATATCTTATCATCGGAAGAGAGCTGTTTAATTACAGCTTGATGCTTCTTTATGGATATATGAGATACCCTCGTACTAATTCAATATCATAGACTGTTTCACATGTATATACAGAAGATGCAGCTCTGTCATCTTGGCATTTCCAAAGAAAACTATGCTTGTTTGTGTGGCAGTTCAGTACTCTTTTCTTCTTGCTCTATTTTATTGTCCTTGGTTAATCTGATGAAATTAGAAATATTCTATAGATTTATGATAGTGAAATAGGTTTGTGAATGCATAGTAATATATCTGGTTATCTTACTTGGCTTGATAGACATGTCTGCTCCTTTGTACTGTAAATTGATGCCTGATTGAGGCCCTGTTTTTCACTTTTTATCCCAAAAAAGAAAAGTATAAAAATGGCTTGAATATGCCAAGGAAGCGGTGATTTTGTTGCTCCTTATTTTCGTGCTCTCCGTCTTATTTAAACTATTCCAAGTAGGAAAAGGCCTAAATGTGCTAAGAAGGAACATGTTTCCTTTTGGTTTAACATCTGGTTCAACACTTCTACTGCCCAAGTGCCTATGCGAACGTTTACCTTTGCATATTTGCCATTACCCTTTTGGTTTATTCTCTGATTCCATTTAACGTTTACAATGGCAAATGTAAGAGAACCAATTTGTTTCACTTCTATTAATATGTAAGGTTCACATTCATTAAAATGAACAATTTCTTCTCAGTTATAAACAAGTTTCACATTCTCATTTCAGTTCATATGCACATTTTTATTTTGTATGGTAATCCACATTTACCAAACAATGATTCAATTTATGTGTTATCTTGAATGTTACAAGGTGGATATTTTCACGTCAACAATCAACCTAAGAGCTTCATGGTTAGCTTTCTGCTTCCAAATTCTGGTGTTTCAGAACTCATTTTGGACACTGAAATTAACTAGCAAAGCAAGACAAAGATTAAATTCAACACTCTATCCTGCTTGGCTTTTCTATTTTTCTTGTCTTTCATCAAATAACTAAGGAATTAAAGCAATAAGACATGCATACTATAAAATTCAACATGTATTAAATTGCAAGCATACTTAGGAAAATTGACAATTCTGATACTTATCTAAAACAAATCCGTTCCAACTCCACAATTGCACCAGAAGTCCACAACTATTTAGATAACTGAAATGAAACTTAGTTTTCAAAAAGGCAATTAGATAAAAAGCCCAATACACATAATTAAAAAAAGCAGCGCCTCTCTAATTATCAGCAATGGTGACCTCGACCTCAACACCTGGCTCGATGGTGATGGAAGTAATCTGCTTCACCACATCGGGGGAGCTGAATAGGTCAATCACTCGTTTGTGGACTCTAAGCTCAAACCTGTCCCACGTGTTAGTTCCTATTAAATAGGAGGGAAAGAGTCAGATACAAAATAAAACTTAACATATGTACACAATTTATTACACGTAACAGATGAATTGGTTGTATTACACTAGCTAATAACACAAGTCTAGTTTTCATATTGCATGACCAAAGGGGACTTTAAAGGACTGCAGTTAAATTTTTTCAACTAGCAGAAATTTACTGCTCAACACAATTGAGATAAAATACTCTCGACAATCATGATAAACTCGTGTCTTTTGATAATAAACTACCAATAGGTTCAACAAATTCCATACAAGTGTATAACACCACAGAAAAACAAAAATCCTACAAAAGAGGAAAGGTACATGGAGCAAAAGTTCTAAAATGAGAAATTACATTAATACTGCATACAAACCATTTAAATATTTCCTAGCAACTAAACACTACTTTAAAAGTATCAAGTTAGCTGTGTGGCAGTAACTCAGACAATAACACCTAAACATGCATTATGCTGCAAAGAACTATCCAAAAGGCATATTTTAAATAGTGAAGTACAAATATCTTTTTTCAAGGCAACATGAATTAGGTTAGCAGTTTGCATTGCTGACAGATCAGTCATCTATGATAAAGAAACAAATCTTGGTACTATGATAAAACAGCACTGGTTTTCAGTAGTAGGCAACTCTAAACTCAGAACAGGTAAATCAAGCACATAATGTAAACCCCAACAGTAAGAGAAGTGTATTTTACAGAAAATGTAAATTATGTCTACGACAAGAAAAAACAATTTCTTTTATCAGTATAAACAAATACCTTCACCACAAGGAGATTTCCTGGTAGTAATCTTAAGAACCTTAGTGGGCATTCTGACAGGTCCCTTGACCCTCAAAGACTTGTCCTTGGCTCCACGAACCAAATCAGCACACACTAATACAAACAATTTATATAAAAAACCACAATCAATAATCAAACAGATTTTGTTAACATATTTCAGACACTTCAAATATAAGTATAATTCCAAATTCATCAAAAGTTATTAACATAGAAGATTGAATTTTTTGGTTTATTACATGATTCAGCCAGCAGGGCAAAACGAAAAGATTATATCATTTAGACACTTTATTATAGCACAAAAACATTTAGACACTCTAAAATTTATTTAGCAAACAATATAACTTGTTGAACTTTAAGATTTCAAACAAATGCATTCAGCTAATTCAGAATTTTTAACCATTTATCACTAAGACTAGCCGGAAATGATTCTAAAACTTTTGAATTTAGAATAAATCAAATCTTCTCCCTGATAGCACTCACAACTACAACCAAGTCAGTTAACAGCAAACTAGTCCTCAAGCTAATACCTCGAAGAAAATTATAAAAAAAAAATTCTCAAACATGCAAGGCAAATCAAAACTGTGTGAAAATGATATACAATTCCCGGATTAAATCACAATGAGTTATTTTCATAGAACAATTATTCATAAAATTAGCCAGCAATAAAAACATAACACGTTCTTGTTTTCAATCAGAACTCACAAAACATTATCAATACATACAAGAAAGAATAGAATTATATGCTTTGGTAAATCTAGTCTCTTAAATATCTTATCAGCTTATTCCTTTCAATCCGTAAACTTCACTTATACTAAATTGATCCACAAAAAACTACGTAAAGTACCAATACAACACGAACAAACAACAACTCAAGACTCATCTACATCTAGTACAGAATAAAAATATCTACACATACATCTCTTTAGCAGTTATCATCACATAGCAGATATACAGATACACATAACATAACTATTTACCTTTCTCGAGATTCTTGACATTCTTGGATGAGAGTGTGATTCTGATCTTGTGAACGGGGTCCTGAGATTCTTCGTAACCTGGCTTCGTCGCCGGCTTAACTGCTGCATAGGCCGCCATTTTCTGAAAATTAATTAATCCTTCTGCTGCAACAATTTACTAAAGTAATTACAAGGATTGGCGAGGTTGAATAAGAATAGAAATGGAATTCAAGATTGATTGTTAGGGTTTGATTCATTACCTTTGTATTAGCCTCGGCGAGTTTGAGCGGCTTCAAATGAATCAGTGGCTTTGCTTTTAGGGTTTTTAGCTTTTTTATATACAACCCCTTCTTTTATTGGGCTTGGGCTTTCTTACAATAGTTTTGTAAGATGGGCTCAAGTGTCCCGTCAAAAATAACTGGGGTGAAGTGTAATATCAAAGGGCGAAAAAACTAATTTGACATCGGCCTACATTTTACAGTTTAGCCGTTAGCGTCAGGGCCTCGTGGGAGTACGTTTTTTAATATTTAATTCATAAAAAAATCAAATTAAATATCACGTGATTCTTTTTTATAATTAGAAAAGTTATATTAATTGGTTGTTTATATTTTTAATTGAAATAAATATATTATAATATTGCATTTAAGGTCTTTTAATTAGTTGTAATAAATAGAAGAGTATATGTGTCCAAAAGTTTTTAGTACTATTTATTTCATCATTTTAACTCCTATTTTTTCTTTTTTTGTGATTAAACATCTATTTGAGATCTGTTAACAATCACATAACGCTGACTTTCTTCAACTAAATATATATACAGTTTAATTACAAATAAGTTCAATGTTGTGTGTTAAGGCCTCCGGGCATAAACAATGCTTATAAAATGTTTCTTTGAAGTGCTTTCTTTGTTTTTTTTGGCTAAATAATGTTATGTTTTCTTATAATTTACCCAAAAAACACTTAAATTTCCATTCGTTTTTTTTTTCCTAAATTTTTTGGAATGGAAATGGATATTGTTTTCTGTCTTTCTCCCTTCTCTCCCTAATTGAACTCAAAACCACTTGCTTTCTTTCTTTAAAATAAAATTAAAAATTGAATGCAAATTCTTTTATTTTTGTTCCTTCCATCTTTCTCCATATATAAAAATAGGCAGCGGTCTTACTCCTCGTCCTCGACCCCTCTTTGTAACGATAGATTTGAGCCGTTGTTAGACTGCATGTTGGATTGGGCTTACTGAGCGATCTACTTCAACCAGCAAGAAAGACAAACCATGAAAGTTTGCCCAAAAAATAAATTAACAAGACGATCAACAGATGGAATTTTTTTAGCAAGCAACACATAAATTAATAGTTACTGTATTACAATGTGATAGGCATGTTACAATTGCCTTGCGCAGAAAATTAACTATATCTAAGGTTTCATGCCACTGAATTATTCAAAACACAACGGCCACAAAACATGTTACCGTTCTAAATTAGCATTCAAATTTTAAAATATCAAACAGATTGATTCCAATAAAACTGACTGCACACATCATTCAATGTTAGAAAGAATCGTCAGGAGGAAATCGAATGCTATTGATTAAAAACAAAAACCACAAACATACTAAAGACAAACTACTGCACTAAAGACCAAAAAGACTGGTCCATCCCCGAGCAGGAATTATAACACCACTTCAAACTCACCTGCACTTGAAAATAGGAATGTTAATGAGTTGATCGTGCTGCCAAATAAAGATGAGCATTTATTTCAGTAAAGATTCAAGAGTGCTGAATGCTGATGATCCTGCTTATAACGAAAGCACACATCTACGCACCCTTATATCCTGCTTATAACGAAAGCACACATCTACGCACCCTTATATCTACACATCTGCTTATCTACACATCTGCTTACAAAGTTAATCTCCGGTAAACAAATGAATTATCAACTAGTATACTTCATAAACATAATGCATCTTATTAAAGCAAATACAAACAAAATCTTTGAACTGATAACTTAAATTATTGTAAAAACCAATTCGTGTACCTCATTTTAGTACCATAGCTTCTTTACGAAATAAAGAAGCATGCAAAACAATAACTTTTGTGCAGACTTTGTACATTATCCGATTGAAATCAGGTAAACATTAAACTAACTTCTTAAGCATATACATTACTTCCATATAGCCAAAAAAACATAGTTCTAATTTTTTGTGCCTTATAATACATATGGTTCTTATTTTAAACCAGGTTATTTAATAATAAGTAAATACCAGCTTCTAATTTTCTACACTATTAGTTTTCACAAAGAATATAAGCTTGCTTATAATAATTTATGTGAAACTATCAAAAACAACTTTTGTTCCAAAAAAAAACTATAAGGTGGTTGACATAGGTCTTCTAGGCCCTCTCTGGCTCATGCACGAGTTCAAATTTCGTCATATAACTAATATTCATTTAATTCCTTGGTTTATAGCCCTCAAGTAGCAAGCACATAGTGCACACTCATTCTCACTCTCCAGTCACCTTGCTACTATCATATCATACACCACACATGTGCATCCACATAAACATGAATTTAATACAATGAAAATGTAAACAGACCCATTAAGATGCCCTAATTGGTCTTCTTTTCTGTGTTCAAGAAATTGACACTACAGAGTAGAATTTCGCAGATCTTTTAAATGATTCCTCAGAAAATTACTAATTACTCCATCCATCTCATATTTGCATAATTGCGCTGAGCCAACCGGCCCAACCCTATGAAAATTACCTTTATATTACTTGTATAAGAAATTTTATGGCTAAGATTTACAATATGCACTTGCAGTTATGGACTACATGCAAAGTGCCTAAGAGGCGGAGTCCTCATTCTACACTTAAGCCATTTGTTAAATATGTTCCACCCTGATTCATCTTATTAACATTCAGCATCAATATTAACTCGCCGAAAATGTATGAAAAGGTTTGCTTCTCTCTCCATTTTCCTGGTTTTCCCTAGGGATTAACTGTTTCATCCAGCTTGTCAGACGTTATGAAATTGATAGAAGTAACCAACATTTCCTTTTTATGTTCTGATGGATGTTGCTGCAGCAGATAAGCTTGTATGGTTGTTTGGTATACAGATGTCGATGAGTTATCATCAGTTATAAAATTTAATTTAGGGAAGACTACTGATGCAAAGGTGTAACTAGTGGCCAAAAATTGTAGCTAAAGTGAACCGCCAGTGGCATTATTGAGGGATGAACATACTTCCGATTAGTGCTCTAGAGAAGTGAATTAGATACATTTAACTGTTAAAAATTTGTTAGGTTGAATATGTTCACATCTTGAGTTAGTAGAAAACGCAAGAGCCCTGTTGCTATCAATTGCACGCCACCCCTAAACTGAGGTCCTACATTTATTAAGCAATTGACAGAAACAGAAATCATACAGTACCAACTACCAAGAAATTTTATGTAATGATCGATTCTCCAATCACACACACATAAAATTTCAAAGCACAAGAATTTAATACATCTATATCACTTATCAAGGGCTAATAAGTTCGACATAATAATAAAATTTCCAATGACACACAAATTCCATAATTCCGAAATTCAAACCAAGTAATCAGATAACAACTCAAACGAAACTCAGCAAATCATAATTTATCGAAAACAGAAAAGGCAAGCGCAAACTCACAAAATCATTTGGCAACCATCTTGCTAATAAAATCATCATACTTAATCTTCCCATCGGATCCAACATCCACCTCACGAATCCACTCATCAAACTCCGACGCCTCCAATTTCTCCCCAATACTCGTCAAAATATGCTTCAAATCCTTAACCGCAACGGAACCAGTCCCATCCTTATCAATCACTTTGAAAGCATCGCGAAGCTTCTGATCGAACGGCTCAGGTTTAAGATGCTTAGACATGAGTTCAGTGAATCGATTGAAATCGAACGGCGACGTCAGTTTCTCCTCGGCGATGATCGCTTTGAGCTGAGCTTGCGTTGGATTGCCGCCGAGAGATCGCATTAGGATTCCGAGCTCCGACGGTGCGATCTTGCCGTCGTTGTCGGTGTCGAAGAGAGTGAACGCCTCTTTCATTGATGAGACTTGATCGTTGCTCAGATCTTTCCCCATTTTTGTGTTGTGTGTATAGGTTATCTCTCCCTCTGCTTGTGTTTATGTTTGTGCAGTTTCAAAGTGTGTAATGTATGTATTATGTTGGTTAACAATTCAAAAATTGAGGGGTTTGATCCTATCTATCCGGCGAATACATTTCTATTTCACTCAAATATGTATTAACTATTAACATAAAACTACCTTAAAACCGTGAATGCAAGGTTCTTTATTAAAAACTACGACAATAAACCGTGTTTTGCGGCGGTAATATAGTAATATTTTTAAAAAATTATAAAATATAAGGATATAATAGTTTTTTAATATAATTTTTTTGACTATATTTAATATAAAATAACAAATATAAATTACTAAATTTAAATATCAAATAATACATTTTATAGTTAAATAGCCTCAATAATGAAACGAACCTCTAAAACTAACCGATCCATAGCATCCTCTGTTTTTCCGGACAAAATGCCGCATTCTAAAATAATAAAACCAATCAAACAATAAAGTACGCTTAAAGGCTTAACAAAATAAATAGTGACAAAATTGTCATAATATGCAAAATAACGTTTGAAACACAAGTACTAATGAAAATAACAAACATGAATTACTTAAATTTAAATATCAAATAATACATTTATAATTAAATAGCCTCAATAATAAAACGAACCTCTAAAACTAACGGATCCACAACATCCTCTGTTTTTCCCGGGTAAAAGGCTGCATTTGAAAATCATAAAATCAATCAGACATTCTAAAATCATAAAATCAATCAAATAATAACATACACTTAAAGCCTTAACAAAACAAATAGTGATAAAACTATCATACAATGCAAAGTAAAGTTTGAAATATAAGCGCTAATGAAAAATCTAGCTAACAAATTACTCTTATTTTTAAGCCAAGTGATTTACGTTTATGTATATATAAGATTATTTATTTCCTTTCTAAACTATATTTTAGGACTTGAAATTTAAGAGAATATTAAGATAAGAACTTTAACATGAAAAGAAAGCTTTAGTGAATAATAATACGATACGGAAATTTCAGGAAAATTATAATATGGTAATTTGAGTTAAAGAGAAAGTTTAAGAGAAAATGAGGTAATTAACTTTTGACTTGAAAAAATAATAATTTGGTAAAGAAATTTTAGAAGAATAATAAAATGGTAATTTGATAACTTGAGTTAAAAGGAAATTTTATTGATTTAGTATAGAAATTTTAGAATAATATAATAAGAAGGTAATTTGAGTTAAAAGGAAAGTTTAGAAAAATATAAAGAGGAAAGTTTAGGGGAATATAAGGTAATTAAAATTTTATTTATTTATTAATTCAAAAAATTGAGAAATTTAGAAAAATAGAATGAGACGTTTTGAGATGTGCCACATAAACGCCATCGCCTTTACCTTTATATAAGTATTAGAGTCTCGCTTCGCTGCGGCTTATAAAATATTTCTTAAATCTTCAAATATAAGTTATTTAAAAAATTTGAGAAACAAATATTTATAACATTATATAAATTAATGAAAAAAATAAGTTTTATATAATTTAAATATGTAGAGAAAATAAATTAAATATTTAGAATTTGAAATATATATACCGATTTGTTTCACGTTTCCTTGGCAAACACCCGTTATAATAAACAAATATTTATAAATAAAGATACTAATTGTTCAAAATAATAAATATTTAAGTAGTAAAATAAAAAATAATCTTTAATCTTATCCTTTATACGAATATATGTAATATGATCCAATAGATACCCAATTCGTTCCGATTGAATCTATCAAACCCGAGTTTTGTTGCTTTCACGGTGAACTTATAATATATTTTTTTTAAAATTCCAAATTTATATAAAATTCGTGAAAAAAAAAATAACTAAAATATCATATGAATTAGTGAACAACATATTATTTATACACACACACGATAAATAAGTTATTTACATATTTCTTATATATATTTTTCGTCAGGTTTTCTTTGGCCGACACCCGTTGTAAAAGTTATACATGGATAAAAAACTAAAATTTAAATACTGATCATGTCCACAAAATTTTGTCAT
>PHNY01104586.1:838-12874 GCA_003724115.2 Anethum foeniculum
TCCAGCTCATTTTATTTCGGCACCAACAGAGTATGGCTGATGAAGGAACTAGACCAATAACTTCAACTCAACATGATCTGATATTTACAAAGATACGGTTGGAGAGCATGTGGAGACTAAGGTTTTCCATAGGTTTAATGCATCTGATGATCAACACATACCTGATCAATTTCGAAGTTTCAAGCTCATTGTCCGTTGATCTTGGGTTTATCTATAACAGGCTTTTGAGTTATAGTGTTTCTTCTTACTGCAGTTCTAGCTGGTTGCTTGCTTGTATGAACTCCGACACCTTGTCCACCTTGCCCTGGTCATGAAATTTAACGTCAATGATCAATCCAACACAATCAGAAACAAACATTGGAAAACTTGGTCAAGGCAAAAGACACTACTGTACTGCAAAGAAAACTCATTGTCAGCATGATATACTAAATCACGTCCTAGTATAAAGGTCATTACATGTGAAACTTCCACAAGCTGTAATCATTCATTTTAATAATAATTATATTTTCATTATATAATTTGTTCGAGTACAGATTTCAGTGATGAGAACAGAGAGTAGACAATAGACTGGCTGGCACCTTTACCCATAATTAAACTTTAAATCAACACCACAAAAAAAGAACATAGTGGTAGAATTACAAGTACCTAAAATGAGTCCCTAAAAAAATAAGTACCTAAAATGATTAAACAAAATGTATTAAGTATCAAGCTATAAACACAAAACTAAAGGCAAAAGATGTGAATTCATAAGAAGTTCATTCATATTTAAATGGTTATATAGCTCGTATAAGGACAAAAATGGAATTGCAGTGGCGGAATTCTAGTCCAAAGTGGCTAGAATTATAGTTGTAAAGGCCATGTCCTCCTTGGTAATGAGCGCCAGGATGCCCCCGAGAAAAAAGGAATCCTAAGACGATATAGTACTAGTTTTCAACATATATATATCCTAAGATTAATTATCATCAATGATTTACTATTTCACATATATATAAATAGGCCTACTTGGGGGAACCAAGCAAATCACCAACTTATTGCCAAAATATTCTGTAAATGATTGGAACCAAATCAAAAAATCATCACTCAATCAGTCACAGTAAATGTAAATCACAAATCTATGGCGTCAAGAGCGTAACAAAGTATAGAAGTTGAAGTGCGATCTCAATTATAAAATCCCAGCTGGTGGTTCTGTGCTAATGGCTATTGGTTTAGGTTTGATGTTTACAAGCCTTCAACTTCAAATTTAGAATTGAAGTTCATTTAATTGGTGTGGCAAGCAATGAAGGTGGCAGTGATGGGAAGGACAATCACATTACCGTGTATCGTATACATGGCTAAAAAATAAAATTCTAAGTATCTTACAATATGAAATATATCATTCCCAATGGTTAGATTCTGCAATTATAATTGTTCCATACTCGAGAGGACTTTTCAACTTTTCATGCTGCCTCGAGTACCACAGTTGCGGACACTTGGACACTTATTTCAAGCCAAAAATATGTAAAATTTTCGAAGTATTGTAGAATCCAACCAACATGAACACCAATCCATGTTGCACACTCCCCCCCAAGTCCAGGTTACAAACGTTAAGTTTATATATTATTTGGTACTAGCTTAAACCCTGTGCGATGCACGGGCATGATTAATACTTAATATATTTTGTTCATAATTTGTTTCCAAGATCAAACTATTGAATGTACCTATATTTATTACAAGTATTTTTATAATATGATTCATCTGATCAATTATTTATCTTGTTTAGTATTTTTATAATATAATATATTACTATATTGTTTTTTAACATAACACAACTACAAACTTTTATATTTTAATATTTCAACCGTAACAGCTAAATTGATTAGCTAAATCATGATTATCTAAAATTTTGTTCAGTCTGTAAGAGTACATGTATTCCAGTGGTATTAGCTATAATTATTAGCTATATTCAAAAATATTATTTTATTACTATTTTTAAATTTAATCTATATATCAATTGAAATATAATAACATATTTAAATATGACAAAAAACAATTAATAAACATTACCTATATATTATAAAATATATAATAATATTATATTTCATTATTCTAGATTAGATTTATTCGTATTTTTATAAGTATGCAATGTATATTAAAATAATTAATAGATTTGGTTAATAAGAAAACCATATTTTCACGCTTAATATTACATAAAGTTAAAAATAAGATATAAATAAGAATTTTAATACAAATATATTAAATATAATAATATAAATATATGTACATGTATATGTATTAATATGTAGAGTTAGATTTAAATAAGGTAAAAAGGTAAGCTATGTTATATTTTTTAACTAATATGTATATTACAGTGTCATGTAGAATTTTTAGTGTGATGTTGGACATGCTCTTGTGATGTAACATAACCGCTGGATAGGGTGTACTCGAGCCGAGCTGAGCCGAACACTGCCAGGCTCAGCTCGAGCTCGACTAAAAAGTTTGGCTCGAGTTCGACCGAGCCTTTAATTTCAAGCTCGAAGCTCGGCTCGTAAAAAGTTCGATAGGCTCGAGTTCGGCTCGACAGCTTGAATTGATTTCACTAAATATTAACAAAAACTCGAAATATGATCTGTTCGGCTCGAGTTCGATTCGATTAAATATTATAATATATAAAAATAATATTAAATATTTATATAAAATAATATTTATAATAAAAAAATAAAAATAATAAAGGCTTGATAAAGCTCACGAACCTTACAAGCCGAGTAATTTGAAGCTCGAACTCGGCTTGGTAAAGAATTCAAAAAGCTCGAGCTCGAGCTCGCGAACCTTACAAGCCGAGTAATTTGAAGCACGAACTCGGCTTGGTAAAGAATTCAAAAAGCTCGAGCTCGGCTCGATTAGTACCGAATCGAATTCGAATATTTTACAAGCCGAGCTCGAGTAGCTCACGAACAGTTTGGCTCGTTTACTCCCTTACCGCTGGATCATAAACTCATGTCATTTGTTTATGTCATGTCCAAGCCCAGTCTTGTACATTATATAAACACATTTATCGTACGTGCCTTTATACCAAACTCTAAAAGTGAATATCAAAAACCCTATAACCACCCTTCTTGATATCTGATTACCTCAGTTTGAATGGAGTAAGCATTTACCAGAACATTTATTGCAAATTATGGGATCAAGTCATAAACAATAAGTTTTTTATTAAATCACATCAAACACATCATATGAACTCCTTGGGCACAAACAAATATGTTCTAGCAGGTTGTGGTACTTCATATTTAACAGCTCTCTTTGATGGCGAATCTTATAATATTATTTTCGAATCTCATGAATATGACCTGAATAATATGTGGTAGAAATTTAGCCAACTATCCTTTAGAGGCTTACGGATTTTGTAATGGGTTAATATGTTTATCTCATTCTAAGCAGGATTTATATCCTGACTATCCCATATATTTATGGAATCCTGTTGTTAGAAAAGCGAAGAAGCTTCCTCCGCTAGATATCGACCTCGAGTACATTGATCAATCTTATTTGCGTTTTGGGTACCATGATGATGATTGGAGGTAATCAATATGGTTCCTTTGAGCAAAGCGTACCACGTTTATGTCTATAGTTTGAGCGCTGATAGTTGGAAGTTCTTAAAATTTATCAAGAATAGCGATCATGTTGATAGATTTGAAATCTGGCATTACCCGATGGCCAGGTTCATAAGTGGTGTTGCATACTTCATACAACAGGAAGAATCAGAATGTGAAATTGTTTCTTTTGACTTGACTTGTGAGATAATCCGGGAAATAAATTTTCCCGATGGCCTTCTATCCAATTACGGATTTGTAATGGAAGAATACTTTATAATGGAAGAATACTTTATAATGGAAGAATACCAAGAGTCTCTAGCTATTTTACAAAACACGTATAATAGTGTGGAGATATGGGTATGAGAGTGAGTAACAACTCCATTCTATGGGACAAGGTCATTTTTGAATTAACAATGGAAAACCAGTATGAATTTCGAGCTACGGGTTTTATGAATAAGGATAAACTTGTGCTAAAGAGGAGCAATCACCGCTCAAGTCAGGGTTCTAAGTATTTCCTCTACAATGTAGAGAATCGCTATTCACAACCATTTACAACTCCGGAGAAAGTGGATAAAAGTGGGCATGATCAATGTCCTGGGAGAATATATGAATTAACGGAGAGCCTTGTTCTACTTACTGAGACTTCTACACCTTGTCAGAAGATGCTACCTTGTTCAGCTGATGAAGAAAATCAGAAATTAAGAAACAAAAAAAGACATTCATGGAAAAAGAGTTGATCAGTTGGCTGTGGTAAGTTGAATTATAATGATAGCATTGGAAGAAACTGCAGGAAGAAGATCACAAGATGGCAGAGATACAGACAGTTCTATATACTGTTATAACACTTATTCGGAAAATTTATGCTTGAATGATGAAGTTAGAATAATCAAATTTAGTACTTCGATATTTTATTTTATGTTAAATAATGCATATTCATATTTTTAAGGAGTAGTTAGAATTTCTCAATATTAGGACCCCAATATTAGGAACTTGTATGGTCTGTCTTTTTGTGTTTAATTTTCTGCTCACAAAATTGAAATTCATTGTTTATTGCTTTATGCTCAGCTATCTGTCAGTACTCTGTTCTGCTGATCAGGCTGTGTTCTGATTCAATGGATGCAAAAAGCACGATTGAAGGCTTTTTCTGTTCTGATTAACGGTGTCATCAGCATTTTTGGATGGCCAATAATAAGCTGATGTGATGGCCTACAGTCGGCCAAATCATGATTAGGTTTACTGTTCTGTTTTAATATCTGTCAGCCATGGAAATACGTAGAGGTTTATTATTATCAGGCTGTCTGTTACCTTGACTTGGTAATAGGTAGAGGTTTATCAAACTCTAAATGTGTGTGATAATTTTGTCCTCTGTCCTCTGCATTTTATGTTTTCTGCCCTCAGCATTTTCTATTTTACTTCCTCCATCCTCTGCATTTCTGTTCAGAGACTTGTTATTTTATAAAAATTTCAAGACTAGTCCCCTGTACATTTAAGACTAGTGCAGATTTTTCCCAAGTCCTGAGACTGTCCTCTGAACTAGTCTTCTGGTGAATTTCTGCCAGAAGTTTTACTTGTTAGTTCACTTGCTGTAATGTGTTTTCTAGCTTGCTGTGATGTTTTTTCTAGCTTAACAGACCAATTTACTCTTCTGTTTATTTGTGTTTTATATGCAGCCTGTAGACGTGCTAAAATCTTCCTATCAAATACTAACGTTATGTCACAGTATAGAATATTACTTGAATTTCAGATATCGAAAAAGGAAACAATGCTATAATCCCTAACTTGAAAATTGGGGGTTCACCGAGGGTTCACCTGTACTTAATACTAAATGCAGAAGCTAGCAAGGGTGTCTTCTAAATGCCTCAGGAAAAATTATCATCCATATCTGTAATAGCTCTGCTTCTAGTATCCATAAAAGCCTAAAACTGATAAATGAGAAAAGAAGATATGATTCAAATGACAACGCTGGAAGGACTCTAAACCCAGATCAAACAACTCCCAAATGAAAGTGCAAACTAGCTACGCTCAGTGCCAATTAATTACAACTATTAAAACTAAATAGCATTAGTTTATAATTCACTGGAAGTTGTAGCCCCCACTCGGCACTCTTTACATCCACTCCTGCTTGTATAATTTGTTATGTAAAAAAAAATTTACTATATGTATGTAAGAATTTATTTTTTTTTATCATCAAGTATTTAGAAACTCTAGAGGTACTGATATAAGTTTACACATGTCTTTTAATACTGCAATATAAATTAGATCAGACTGAAATTTTATTTATAGGTTACTATCTTTTATAAAATACAAAAGCCTTAGTTATTATGTAGACTATGACCAGTCTCTTCGCCTACATTCATAGAGTAGTCAGATGCACCTACCCTATAATAGGTCAAGTTTTACCACAAAATCATTGAAGAACAAAGAGGACAATGAGTCAATGACGGGGACCCCCTCATCCCATTTGAGCAATCAAACGGCCCTCATTATAAACAGAGAGTATAACCAAGCATTCATTTATGCATGAGGATAGAGAGTGAAAAACTTACCATAATTAGGAAGAGACTGTCGCTTCTTTGCTTGTTTATCTACAAGTGAGGATCTCTCCTTAGGATTACTATGAGATCTTGAACCAACACCAGGTCTTGAACTGACTTCTTTGACCGGATCTTCCAAGATAGGTTTAGCTTTTCCTTTGGTGAACGATGTGGCAGATGTTTCTTGTATGCCGCTGGACCTAGTGGGCGAGGAGTCACAGCCATCAGAATGAGATAGAACTAATTTCTCACTAGTGGTGTTTGAGTCGGGGTTCAACGGAATAGCGTTCTTTGCAGAAAGTTTTTTCATCATCCCATTCTTTCCCTCACCCAGTTCAGTATCTATAGCTGTTCCATCCTGCTGATTGATGTCGAGAAAACGGTTCTCCCATGGACGAACAGCCATCCATCTCTCCAACCAGTTCCATCCCCAGTTGCTTTTATCTGGTTCAAATTTAGAAGAAGCAACCACTTGCCTTGATCCAGCCTGCCACTGCATACATGTACAGTGGTAAGAACCATTAAAGAAATTAATACAATTACATAAAAGATATAGTACAGAACATGAATTGTAAGCCTAATAGTCATCTTTAATGATCTAAAACTCAACAAATAAAAGGCCAACTGCTCCAAACATACATAAACACACACACACCCAACTTTGGAGAAAAACTTGTTTGTCTATAAAACACTGTTAAGAAGGATGAGATGTTTACCTGGTGAGCCAACGCATATGCCATGGCTCTCTCGCGCTTTGCTGCTGCCTCTTGTCTCTTTAACAACTTGGCTTGAATTTGTTCAACTGATCCTACCCCGTCGCACCAGCCTTCCTGTGAGTAATTACAAGAAAGAGGACAATGTGAATCTTAACTTAAAAAATAAAGTCCATCAATTAAAAGCAATAAGGTTAAAAAAGTACAATCTCCTAATTGGTGCCTCAAATTATGTCTACTGCATGACATCCCAGCTCTATACGAGGTTCAAGTATAAGTAGGGCTGTAAACGAACCGAACTGTTCGTTAAGCTCGTTCGGTTCGTTCGAGATTTTGTTAAATGGAGTGTCTTAACGAACCGAACATTATATGCTTGCCTAGTAAACAATTAGACTCAGTTACAATCTTTCCCCAAGGAGTGTCTAAAAAAGCCAAAAGGACCTTCCCTAATCCGATTCATCCAAATTTTCCGAAATTCTGCCTAGAACCTATTTTGTCCCAATAAAATAATATATTTATTTAAAAAATTAAGTTATTTAAATTTACTAACATAGATAACATATTGATCTTGCTAACAATAAATATTGATCCCTCTTGTAAAAAAAATAAAAAGGAATCATCCAACAGAATATAAAATAAAGAAATCAAACTAAAATTCATTATTCAAGCATATATTTTTAAAAAAATTACTAAAATATCAAAATAACATTAGAGATTATTAAAACCTTAGGCTCAAGTATAAGCAAGCTTATTTACTAGAGAAAGTTCCAGCTTTTCGGTCTAGGTTATTAAAAAAGACTAATTTTATACCACTGGTACTTTCTCTTATTTACTAGAGAAAGTACCAGCTTTTCAGTATACTAACCTTATAGCAGTTGTCAATTTGAAGTACACAGCAACTGAACCTAGTAGCCTGTATGAATCATCTTGCATAAGGATTAACAGCCTAAGAACCCAACACTGGGAATTAGGAGTATTTGGTTAATTCCCTTCTCTTATTTGTTCCTATATAACGAAGGTGCAACTCTGAGTTTTCATTAACAGCTTAATATTCTCTCTTTATATTAGCACTCTGACATTGTGTGATATTTATTTAGTTTAGTACTGTTACAAGTTTCTCTATTTCAGGCCCCGGGTAAAAGGATCAGAATTAACTACAAATATCCAGAAAACAAAATGAAAGGCACAAAGGAAATAAAGACTTGGACACATTTTCCCCTACAGGAACAGGGACTTGTGGCTAGCAAAATTTACAGTGTCCCAGCCATTCATCCCATTAAAGAAACAAGCATAATACCTAAAGGAATTTATTTTTTTCTGCAGATGAATGAAGAAGATTCCATTTAAATGAATATGGTGAAACTATAATAAAGAAATTGTAAGTTGTAACCCTTTACCATATGTTTTATTACCATGGGATCTGATGGAACTCTAATTACTTCTGTTATATTACCATAATGTAGCATGGTACTCAAATTACTTTTATTATTGGTTTTTATGTGATATCTTATTCAAGTACTTAGAAGAGCATGAACCTAAAATATTTTTATCAATTAAATAGAATTATAATAAGGATGGTATAAAGTACATACCTCTATTTCTCGAACACGGGCTTCCTGTTCAAGTTGTTGTTGACGTTTCTGCTCTGATGTTTGGTTTTCCAGTGCCAGGCGAACACGCCTAGCTCGCACACGAGCCTGGACTCTTACTAAAGCTTGCATACAGCGAAGGGTGATTGCCGCTTGTTTTCTTACAGCATGCCCCCTGACAAGGGCTTGCAGTCTTACTAGTCCTTTAAGAGCTCTTAGTGCTCGCCTTGCCTAATATTAATCACCAGACATTTCATGTCATTTAAACAACCAAAAGCTTAAGATTACTTAGTAAAAACTATGTAAAAAAATTGATATCATTGAAAAATATAGTAATCAAACTGCCTTGCAAAAAAAGTGAACTCATATGTTCAATGAAACTTGAGCTTTAGAAGTTGACATATTGTTCTGAAAGAATGTTCCTCCATATTTGATCTATGCATAAACTTTAAATGGTGAATTATTAGTAATTTAGAATTTTAAACTTTTTTCATGTGTCAGGCAATCAACTATTGAATAAGTCATATGGATAACAGATGTTCCTTCAGGTTGCCTAATAAGTCATATGGATAACAGATCTCATGGAAACATTAAAAGTTCGGTGGTCAGTCGTAAGTAAGTACTTGCTGAAATTACTTAATTACCCTTGATTATTTTTAGGACCTATTTATTTTAAACATATTTTAATCCTAATTATATAAAATCAATTACCTTTTTCAACTAAAACACGTTACCCTTTTTATATTTCCCAACTAAAACATCTCTTTTTCCAAAAATATCACGGACAATTCTATTTAATAAAATAAAATCAAAAAAGGATAATTTGGTTGGTTGGTTAACACCTTCCTAAAATGTTTGTTACCACTTTCCTGAAAAATTAAACATATATAATTTATTAAAAAAATTAATTCATGTATCAGCCATAACAACAAACTCTATTAATTATAGTCCTAGTTAAAATCTATACTACTTGCACTTAACTTCTTCCTAAACTCTTTTATTCAAATTCAAACACTTCCAAATTTATTTACACAATCAAAATAACTAATGATGAATAGAAAAATAAATAAAATTTATATTAAACTCGCACATTCTTCCCAAGTTGGCTTCTTTACGGAATATCAAGTGAACTCATCTCTCTCGTAATAAATATGTTGAGTCTTCGCAACTGTTTAAAATCAAATATAATAAAATATTATATCAATATTAAGTAATATTTACAACTAGTCCCTTAACATTAAGTATTTATGATCTCAGCTGCTACAATTTGAAAGTATTATTTATTTTATATATAATTAAGTAATATTAAGTAATATTTATTTAATATATATTTAAAAATATATATGTTTAAAAAAAACCGCATCGCACGGGCTACAAGGCTAGAGATTTCTAATACCAAAATTATTTTAAAAACAAAATTAACATCACAAAATAATTTATGATAAATAGAAACAAATCAACAAATTTACAAGAAAATAAAATAACAAATATTATTTAATGATAAGATAACAAATGTCAAAAATTATCCGCACATCGCACAGTTATAGTGTATATATAGGGTCTTGATCTAATAGAAACTAGTTTAAAATGGAACTAGAAATTTAAATAATTTTTTTTAAAATCGCGTCGAAATATAGCATATATAGTATGCAAATTGATTGTTAAGAGATGGAGAAAAATACATCAGATTTCAAAAAAAAAACTTTGAAAGCTCACCGATTGACCGGAAAAATCAAATTAAAAACGGAGGGAATTCTGTGAGATTCTGTGTGGGATGTGTATTTTAATCTTGTGTGATGCCTATAGGGGCCATTAGATTAGAGGATCCAAGAACTTAGATTAGTTTCTAGTTTTCATTTTATTGGTTGTTTCTATTTCACCACTAGCCTATATATGTACAGACTAGGGTGGAACAGCAAGTTCAGTAAAACTTTTGTCCTCTCATCATGGTTTATGTAAATATTACTACTTACTCTATTAGACGTTGCTTTCCGTAGCAAACTGTTTACTGTATCTTGCTTGCTGTTAGTCTGGCTACAGAAAGAACGAAAAGGGAAATGGCCGAGCTAAATTGTAAATACCATTTACCATTTAGCCTTATCGACTTTGGAAAGACTCTCATAGAGGTAACATGACATATGCATGCAACTTAGTTATTCATTTACATAAAGGGCATTGGCAGAAGCTCAGAACTTGTTTCAGCTATAAAGACCTTATACAATCAATTAGTTACTGTGTTGCTTCTTTGTTTCCTATGGATTAAACTTGGATTCAGCCACTCTGCACATTATTAATTTTGTTTTCCAGGTCTTTCTTAACAGAAATATAGCACATAAGTTCCATCTTATCAGCAATACAAAATAAAAAATTTGGATGACATCAAAAAAGTAAGTCTGTTCCTTCATAATCTAAAGATGGTTTTGCCAACAAACAGAACAAGTTAGGAATGTGATCCAACACATTGTATAACTTATACAAATAGCCATTTAAAAATTTAGTACATACAGAAAGAGACAGTAAGTTGCAAAATTTCGACAGCTTAAAAATAAGAGCAAGTTTGGTACCAAAACTCCTCGAAAAGCAGTCTGGATACATGTAGCTGCCCATTGCTCTCTCATATTTTGTTCAAATTGAGATGCATTCACCATTTGAAGTGAATTGGAAGGGGATGCACCAGCATCTGATGCTGAATGTTCTTCTTTGACTGCTGTGCCAGTTTTGTCATTGAACTCATCTTGAAGTACATCACTTTCAAATTCAATTGAATGCCTTCTTCGGTGCCGAAACTTTCCAGAAGCCGGATCTTTCTGCGAAGGACAAACTTATTTAGAAAAATTATTTAATTGATAACATATATTATGATCAGAATAAATGCTGAAAAAACCCGGAAGTTCTTTTACAAAAGTGAAAGAACAAGACTGGGTGTGAATGCTGATTTACACTTCAAAGTCTGTGACTGATAGAAATGGCTTTAAGAAGTTTTTTAAAAGTCATCGTTCATGCTTGCAGTCGATAGCACGAAGGAATGCAGGATTTTCCAGAGCTGTACCACAGTATGTTGGGGTATTCGAATGATGGTAGCATGACTTACTGAGATTAAGATTAGGCTTGGGAAATGTGGCTTTATAGTACAGCAATCACAACTTTTCACTATATTAATTGATTGCATACAGTATATATGCTAAGATATTCCGTTCACATAAGGATTAGCTTGCATAGGCTCAATTTCTATAATCAAGTCTGTTTCATCTCTTAGATCAGTTCTTTATATGCCCTAAATTCTAATAGTCTGAAGATAGCATAGGATTTAGACAATACCTTACAAGGAACCAAATATTGCAAGTAAGAATCATACTACAGTATATCTCAAAACAACACAAAAGGAAATAGGAGTTTAGATGAGCACCAACATTTTCCTCTTTTTCTGAAGATTGTGACCTCTGTGATTTCTTCGAACCGACCAATGCTCTAATCCATTTTCCAGACACGCCCATAATGATAGTTTCAGCCCTGTCACAGAAAAGCATTCAGAGATCTAGTACAATTTATCAGGTAATTACATATGTTTGATCCAGCATACATTTCTTCTAATCTTAAAAAAGCAAACAAAACTATGTTAGTCAATCGCCCCCCC
>PHNY01104586.1:12938-39083 GCA_003724115.2 Anethum foeniculum
ACAAGATAAAAAAGGCAAACTCATTACGATTGCTGGACGCAATTATGATTCATACAACGAATAAGGCTAGCAATAAAAATCCTCTTTTTGTTCTTAATTTTTCGTTCACCGGATAAAAAAGGAAAACTCATTATGATTGCTGGATGCAATTATAATTCATACAACGAATAATGCTCGCAAAAAAATCCTCTTTTTGTTCTTAATTTTTTCGTTAAACTCAAATACATAATTGGAACCAATAATATTCGCTAATGCTACTCCGATTCTTAAAATGATCAATTCTCGCAAAACAAAAGTTAAACTTCAGTTAAACTTAAATCCTACCGAAGTTAACCAAAACGAAACACACCACCGGAACCAACTCCAAATTCCACAAAATCAACACAACTAAACTATAAACAAAAGACACACACAGCCTCAACTAACTTAAATCCTCAAAACTACAGCATTACAAAACTACACAATCGAGAAACAACAACTAATTCAACAAAACAACTAAAATTCCCCAAAAATGTAACTCAACTTGAAATTCCGGAAAAATGTAAATAATCTTCAGTTAAACTTAAATCCTACCATTAGTTAACCGAAACCAACTCCAAATTCCACATACATCAACAGAACTAAAGTATAAACAAAAGACACACACCGCCTCAACTAACTTGAATTCTCAAAACTACTGCATTACAAAACTACACAATCGACTAATTCAACAAAACAACCCGAAAAATGTAACTGCATTCCCTTCAATTATACGTGTGTCTATCTACATTACATCATCAAACACAGCACAAATTCAACAATACGACGTCGTAAAGGAGACAAAGCGAAGAACTCACCTTGAATGCAAGTGAAAAATGAATAGTAATTGGAAAAGAAGATCTGAATTTAAATTTTAAAGTAGAGAATGAAATAATTTAAGGGGAGTGAGTGGTGATTGGTTGTCTGTTGTTGAAATAAGTGGCAGGCACATCTGATGAGCTGACTGTTTGTGTGAGAATGAGTGTTGGTTTGGGATTTCTTAAACGACGTCGTGGGATTGTCGGGTCGTTATCCAGCACCATATGCGAACAAGAGTCAATCACGGGGTTTGTGTATGCAACGTTGAGTACCATTAAACGCCGTTTTCTTTTTTACTCTCTCTTTCCTATTTTAAACAGGTAAAATATTTAAACTTATTTAAAATTTACTACTGCTTCCTATTAAATCAACAGGTACATTTTTATTTAATTACTATAATAACTTAACTATAAATATACTTCCTTGACTGATTTTCTAGTTATTATATTATGTTTAAAAATAAAAGTTAAAAGAATATTACAAATATAAATAATTTCAACTTAAATTTTTTTAACCAAAAAAATAATACTTGTAAGAAGCTAAAAAATTAATATTATAATTCTAGGATGGAAATTGAATCGTTACATCCTTCAAATTCAAACTCTATTTTTTCTATCATAACTGGACCCGATCTAAACCCCAAAACTAAAATTCAAACGTGATTGAATAGATTTCGATCGGATTTAGATATACCCGAAATTTTTTTGGATATGATTAGATAATACTCGAAACCTAATTTATATCCAAAAATTTTAAAAAATATATGCAAGAACTCATAAAATTGAATAATGTCATATCAAATCAATTTAATATCTCAACAATCATTAAGGTTTACAAGCGTAGTTTGAATTTTTAAAAAGACTAAATTACAACCAAAATTAATTTTATAATTTTGATTGAAACGGGAAACATAAAATAACGTGCTGACTGCTGGAATTTTCAATCAAGTGTAGGGCTGAGTATTTGGTTATTTGGTAATCGAGTCTAATTTCATATATTTCGGGTAATTTGATAATTTCAATTTATTCGGTGAAAAATCAGAAATAATCGAAAAATTGAATAATACATATTTTAATAACCGAATTAAAATAAGATTATTTTGATTCGTTTAACCGAATTGAAAAATTTTGATTATTTTTACTCGGTATTCGGTTAACCATAAACTTAGCCCTAATTAAGCAACGTCACTAGAGTTACTGAGTTACGACTATGTGTTTGTGTTAAGCGACTATGTGTTAGTGTTACGCGTGGAATAACGATGAGATAACCTAAATCTAACCTACAATTTGTTCTTTTACTTTTGTTCAGGTTATAGGATTAGTAGGTACCTGGTAAGTGGTACTAGTGATAAGACTTTTATACTTAAAATGTTTATAAATATTGATTAGTATATATTATAACATATATTATATTATATTATGTATATTAGAGTTTTTTAGGGTACTTTTCGAATTTCAGATTCAGATCATGTTCAGATTGAATTTTACATTTCGGATCGGATTCCGGGTCGGTAAGCATTAATTTCAAATTCAAATTCAAAAAAATTCAATTTAAAAAATTAAATTCAAATCCAAAAATTAAATTTGATAAATTCAAAATTTCGGGTTTTGGATTGGATTAATTAGTCATCCCTAGGTAACTCTGAATAATTTACAAGATAAATTGAAATTAGAAACTTCAGCATACTCAGGAGCAAAGCAATACTAAACATAACGCAAAAGATGAATAAAAAATGGTAAGCAATTTAAATTTTACTACGTGATAGTCCATCAAATAATAACTAGCTCATACGTTAAGGCATAAAATGTTGAATAATATGTATTTTATAAGTGTTGTTCCATTTATCTCATACTTTTGTCAATGTTTATAATTATCTTGAAATTATTGTAAGTGTCGAATGTTACTGGTATGTTATTGAATTGGTTTGATTGACTTGTTAGATAATGAGAAATAAGAATGTTCATGATTTAATATCGTGTTTGAATTTGATGTGTTTGTCACTATGAGTAAAAGTATGTCCTTGCCTAAGAAGTGGAGTTGTGGAAATGATTGAAGGGTGAAATGAAAGACCATTGCGACCCCCTCTTTTAATACATTTATCTCTTTATTGTAAATGCTATTTGACCAACTAAGCAGTGAAAAATGATTGAAAATATTGAAGTTCAGCATAAGAATCAATAATTGCGGTACTTAAACATTTCTCGCTAAAATGTGGCATGCTGAACTAGTACTGAAATTTGGAATTGAAACATATAAAAAGCAATAAATAAGTGACAGAGCAACTAAGATTAATAACAATTTTTGGAGAAATAGTATTTCATTATATTGTAAATCTGCAATAGGCTATAAGTTATTTATTTCTGTCGTTTTAAGTGATTCACTATTTCTTTAATTTTCCTCCCTCGTCCTTCAAGTGTATAAATCTATATACAATTCTTCAATTTTTTCAAAATTCATTTTCAAGTTATAAGTATAGTTTCCTACTCTGCAAAACAGCATGATTACATATATATTTGGTCACATAGCATGTAAGATGCAGATAAATTAATCATATTTGAGCAATCCACAACATCGAAACTGTAACTAATTTTTGTAAATAGGTTACAAGTATAGACTGGTTTATTCAGTTAAATACAGTAGCTCCCCAAAAGCAATTATATTAATAGTAGTTCACTGAGCATGCAGGCGGTAAACACTTCATAATTGTAATAACAAGCAAGTGTTCATCAAGCTCAATATCCAATACCACACATGTTGTCAAGGTTTACCTTGTTGCACTCAATCGATCTCCATGTGTTTCCTCAAGCGTGTCTTTTTCATCTATTATCATACTATTCAAATAAAGTTTAGAATAGAGTTTGGTGCACTTTCCATCCACCGTACACGGACATCTAGGATTGGCTTCCCCACATGGCTAACACATCATGAACTGAGATACAACCTCATAACCAATGAGATTAGCTTCTTTATGTGAAATCCCGCAGTAACAACAGAATCAATCTCGTCTAGATACATTGATTAGTAACCTACAACCAGCCAGAGGACTATGTGCGAGTATTTGTGAAAAGAATATAAAATCTGATGGTTTGGTGATTGTGTTTGAGTTTAAGATCTTAGGCGTGGACGAAGCTCTCGTCTGAATTTTGTTATCCAATGCAAGAAATATGGTTATGAAAAGTGATTCACTGATTACAATAACTGTAATAAAGAAGAGTGAAGATCATTAGTTGAAAGTCGATAACATTTTAGATAATTATCGTACTATACTTAAGTCGAGAAGTGATATCTCAATTAGGTTTGTTGAAAAGCAAGCAAACAAGACGGTCTAATTGTTGGCACGTTTCCCTTGTTTGGTGAATGAAGAGAATGTTTTTATGTATCCTCCGTCATCATTGTTGGAGATGATTATGACCATGTGTGGCTTCCTTATTTTTTTCCCTCGTCCTACTTAAACTGAAAATGACGTTTTTGTTTCGTCTTAAATTTTTCAACTTATAGTTACTTTTGATTTAAAAAAAATTAAGTAACCTGGAAGGTAATTTTTTCCAACTTATTTTGTTCTCATATGAAATATTATATATTTAAGTGATTTTTTAATCCATATTTTACATTTTAAATGTATTCATTTTTTAAACTTATATTATGTTTAAATAATATAAATTTATACTTTTAGTCAAATTTTATCAAATTAATTTATTTTAAGTAAAATTAGCCAAACATATGCATCTTATTTAAAGTTATAAATATCACTTTTCACTAAAGTGAATAAGTGACATATTGAGCAATAAGTAACTATTTTTAGATTAAGTCAAAGAGGCTCTATCTACTCTTTTGGTCCATTAACTAAACTTCATTTTGTTTTCATAAAATAAACTGTCAATTAAATATGTTTCGAAAAATAAAGAGAAATTATTAAAAAAACTACTTTATTAAAGTTTTTTACAATTTTACTGGATTTTAAGAATATTTGTAAAAATACGATTTGCAACTAAAATCAACTTTTTTACGTTTTTATGAAAAATTATTAAAATTATTTTTGGGTTCATTTGAAATTACATTTGATTGCACTTAGTTGTATAAACCCGGCAATTCAGATAACCGGTTTGGTTTCGAATCAGATGCACTTTCGGATTATGATATATTTAGAGACCATTCGGATCAGATGTAATTCGGTTCGGGTCTAATTCGGATTAAAATCGTATGAAAATTGGGTGAAGTTTGGTCAAAATTAGGTTCGAATATTTTCGGATCATAACTTATTCATCTTTTCAATTTGTGATACTTTTAAATATATTTTTTATTAGATGTAATATTTATAATATAATATAATGTACTTTTTCAAAAAAATATGATTAAATACTAATGTTATCATTAAAATGAAATTATTTGGAGTATGAATTTTGCTTATAGATAGAGAATTTTATGTACATTGACAATAAGTTGTGACTAGTTAAACTATAACAACTAAATTAAACACAATTTTATCATTTTTCTAATTCGGATATATATTGGATTGCATATTTCGGGTCATATTCGGTTCAAATAATATATTATTCGGTTTTAATCAATTCCAAGTCATAATCGAATTCAGTATTTCGGATCATTTTCGGTTAAATTTTCGGTTCGGGTAATATTCGGATCAGTTTAAATTGGTTTTTGAATCATTATCGGATTATATGATCAGATCTCGGATCGGATCTCGTTCCATAAATTTCGGTTCGGTTCTTTGGATCCTAACCCATTTTGCCAGGTCTTGTATTTCATTGCAAAGTAGTACATTTGCAAATATAAATGTTTTTCTAAAAAAATTAAAAAATTAAAAATATAATTTTACAATAAAAAATAAAAAAAATCGTATTTTTCAAAGAATCTCAGAAGTAAACAATTTCAAATTAAATTATATTCTAAATATTAATTACTTGAATCGCGCAACATTAACTTCTTGCCCGACTTCATGTCGGAAGCGGACCAAAATCTTATAAACCTAATACCCGACACAAGCCCTAATTTTTCAAACTCAACCTAATCTCGCTTGTCTCGCCCAAATTCAATGGCGGAACTGAATCAAAACGACGACGCTCCAAGCGAGACGAGCGATTACACATCTGAAGACGAAGGAACCGAAGATTACAAAAAAGGCGGCTATCACGCAGTTCAAATCGGCGACACATTTAAACACGCTCGCTATGTTGTTCAAAGCAAGCTCGGGTGGGGCCATTTCTCCACTGTTTGGCTCTCTTGGGACACTCACAAATCTGTATGTATATATATGATGTCACTTTCTGTGTGTGTTTGTGTGTTGATTTTGGTATTGAGAGATTGTTAATTGATGCTGTTTAAGTTAAATTATGTTTTGGGAGGGGGTTTCGGGTTGCGAAAATTGTTTGTTTTAGCTCAATTAGTTGACTTTTTAGTGAAATGAGTTTCGATGTGTTGACTAATTTTGATTAGTAGGAGTATGTGTTTGGCAGTGGAGGAGCTGCAATGTAAGTAATTTTGTAAAAGATTGTCGGGAATTTTGATGATTCGGTTACTGTTTTATGAGTTAAAACACTGTTTCTGACTTTCTGGTTAGCTCCAGTTTTTGTGGAGCAAAGACGGATATTATCACGTCAATTTTGGTGTAAATTATATTATGGAAATTGTACTGGCTAAATTGTGGATCAGAAGGTAGGACAATGCTGTGGCAGTGTAAAGCTAAAGTTGATTTCTTAGAATCGGACTAATGCTAAGAACAGGAATTTATTTAGTGGGAGTCCAAGATACGATATATTAATATTAGTATTTGAATCGCATAGAGTTTGAACCTCTTGTTTATCGGATCAATGTTCCGCTGCTTTTTAAATTGGTTGGTTCCCAGGACTGTGATCAATTCGATTAACCAAATAAATGTCAGGATCACGTCATTGCCAATGCTAAGAAATGTATTTTATTAGTATATGTGATTAAAATATCCAACATTTTTAATATCCGTGACTTCACTTTAATTGTGTTTATGAATACTGTCACAAAGGTGATTCGGTTCTAATTAGCATATACAACTCTTTACATAGTGTCTTGACCCGATTTGTTTTCAGTAAGGTTGGATTTACTTCCCCTCTTTATGGTGCTCCTGTATGTAAATCTTCAACTTGAAAGGAATTTCCCAATAATTTTTTGCCCTTGCTTTAAAATTTTAAGTCTTGAAGTAAACCCTGAATTTAAATAATGTGTTTGCAAAATCTAGTGTTAGTTTGGAATCCGATCATGCTAGAACATGAAGATTTGTAGTATCTTCTACCTTGTGCAAACTTTTATCATTCCCTGTCTTAAGTTGTACATCATAGATATTAATCTCTTGTTCTCCCTCTTTTTAAGGAGGTATTGTTTCTTATTTAGTTTAAAATGAAACGAGTTGTATTATATACACTTCATATGCAATACTTCTAGTGTACTTGGGTAATTAAATAAATAAAATGATTTAGCAATGACCCCTTCCTCTTTTTTTTCTTTTGTATAGAGATATGTAGCCTTGAAAGTTCAAAAAAGTGCCCAGCACTACACTGAGGCAGCAATGGATGAAATTAAAATTTTAAAGCAGATTGCTGAGGAAGACCCCGATGACAAGAAGTCAGTTGTGAAACTTTTGGATCACTTTAAACATTCTGGGCCAAATGGACAGCATGTTTGCATGGTTTTTGAGTACTTGGGCGATAATCTTTTGACACTCATTAAGTACTCTGATTATAGGGGGATTCCTCTTCCTAAGGTTAAAGAGATATGCTCCCACATACTAGGAGGGTTGGATTACTTACATCGCAAACTTTCTATTATACATACTGATCTGAAGCCAGAAAATGTGTTGCTTATGTCAATGATTGATCTGAATAAGGATCCAACAAAGTCAGGCGCGCCTCTCATCATCCCATCTAAGAAGGATAAGATTGTGCCCGAGGCTGGGGCGTGTAAAGAGGTAAGGAGCTACAATAGTGATTTGACCAAGAACCAAAAAAAGAAAATCCGTAAAAAGGCTAAGAAAGCAGCTCAAAATTGTGTGGAGGAGGAACATCCAGAAGAAACTGAGCAAGATAGTGAAGCAGCTGTAACTGAAGTTTCCCGTCATGATGATAAATCAAGTAGCGACTCTATTGAAGAGAAATCTACAAGAGATAGGTCAACAACTACAGGCAGTAATAGGAATTCTCAACAAGGAAACCAGAGTCATAGAAGAGGTAGTCGCTCTGCAAGACGAAAGCTATTATCCGAGGTTGACACTAGGTGCAAATTAGTTGATTTTGGTAATGCCTGTTGGACATATAAACAATTTACAAGTGATATTCAGACTCGGCAATATAGGTGTCCCGAGGTTCTTTTAGGATCAAAGTATTCGACTTCAGCTGATCTATGGTCATTTGCTTGTATATGCTTTGAACTGGCCACAGGCGATGTCCTCTTTGATCCGCACACCGGGGACAATTATGACCGTGATGAGGTATAACAAGCTATTCTCAGTCTTAAGACTTTAACTGCATTGAACATTTTCACTTTTACGTACTTGCATAAACTGAACGACTGCCATGAGCCATCTGACAAGGAGTCATGCAAATGTTGTATTTTTTATAGCAAAAGGACATTTACTATTATTCCCTCCTACTTTTCCCTTACATAACCTCCTTACACTGAAGCACCAAGGGGCGATCTTTTTAGTTTCCAGAAGGGATCTATGTGGGTTATCAGCGATTAATTAACCACTGTTATTTTAAGATCTTTTTTTCCATTGCGGTGTAGAATTAAATGCTAGAATACGAATGCGAGATGTATTGGTAGCTGACCCTTGTTCTACAGTTAAAAAGGGAATGAGAATAGTCGTATTTCACATTACAAGGCAGTAGTAGAACAAATTTGATTAAACTCCCCAAAATTTTTACTTGCTAAATATTTTGCTGCGCTGTGAAATTTTTTGACTTATTATTAATTATGCATTATCCCTTTATTCTTAAACGTAAAGTTGTATGTGCCAGAACTTTCACATATTAACTGATTACTTCATGTTTGTACCTCAATGGAGCACTTTTTAGTTTTAGCATAATAATGCATTTGAATCATGAATGTCAGTGGTATGTAGTTGCATATCTACCCGGTTCTTCCATATTTTCTCCAAATCATTACACGTACTTGTCCTACTTTAGAGTTTCTGTCAGGTTTCAAAACACTTATATTTGCATAGTAGCCACTTTTTGTGCTCAGTTGACTAATTAGTAAGAATTTGTGTTTCTTTAAATATATCTCTTTTATACGTTTTTAATTCACTTCACAGGATCACTTGGCCTTGATGATGGAACTTCTTGGACCGATGCCTCGCAAGGTGAAACTTATATATTATTCAGATTATTTTGCATGCATCTTTCTTCATTAGTTAAGATCAAAATGTTTCTTCCTTATCCATGGTTCTGTTCGCTTAGTAATAACATAATTTATTCATTTGTCAGATTGCTCTAGGCGGACGATATTCTCGAGATTTTTTTAATAGACACGGTGATTTAAGGCATATTCGCCGATTGCGTTTTTGGCCACTTAGTAAGGTGCTTGTGGAGAAATATGAGTTCAGCGAGCAAGATGCAAAGGACTTGGCTAATTTTCTTGTTCCCTTACTCGATTTTGTCCCTGAGAAAAGGCCCACAGCTGCACAATGCCTTTCTCATTCATGGTTTTCCAGTGGTCCTCGTTCTTTAGTGCCTACTGTAGTTGTACCACCTAATGCTACTGATAATATTTTGTCTGAAAAGAAGCGCGAAAATGATGAGAGAGAGGCAATGGAGGTTGCAGTGGGTAACATTATCATTGATGGAGTTTCAAAGCCTGTAAATCATCCAAAATGAATATAGAGCAAGTCATGTTATTCCATAGGATCATTTCCCTGTTAAGCAGTATGTGCTAATTTTGGTTTTTTTGTATTTCGTCGTTGCTCCTCCATTGCTCATCCTCTGCCCCCATCACCAATATGTTTGACATCCATGCAGAAGTTTTGGGTTTATGAACTAGAGGCATTTTGATTCTTTAATGGGGTAAGAAACGAATTTCTCAATGATTCTTTTGTGATCTGTTAATATTGGTAGAACATCATACAGAAGCACAATCAAAATATTAATAATTTTCTCAAGTATATGTTATCTGAAATAATAATTATTTTTGTCAAGTCTATGTTATCTGTTAAGCAGAAAGACGGTCAAGTATAAATCTTGTACAATTAAGTCTGAATGGAAGAAAGGTTACTGCATGTCTTTCTGTACATGTAGGTCATTTTATATAGTATCATACCTTAGCTGCAATTGCTTGTATGTTTCATACCAGTACTTGCCTACAAATAAGTAGTTACATTTATTTTTGTTACTTGGGAGTCTTCAGTTTCTTTTATTAAAATGACTAGAAGTTTTCAGTTTCGTATCTATTAGTAATACTAAAACATCCTTGGTCCTTGCATTAATTTTTTTAAAGCATAATTCGATCATGACTCTGCCATGATTTTCAGGGAATCAATCATTGGGGTGTACAAAACATCATCTGCAAGGTTAGAGTGCAATTTTTGCAGACACTGGCTTTGGATGTGGGGGAGCATTTTAGAGGTGTAAATCGGCTTTAGACTTTAAAGTGCATATTCAGTTCGGCAGCATTATCATGCAATATTTGTTTTGTATGATGTTAATGCTGTTATTCTTTCTTATCTGTCAAAATTCATTGAAATTATTCCCCCTTGCCATAGGATTTATTTCTGTTTAGGGATTTGGGAATGTTGGGGTGATAATCACACATTTTTTATTCTACTTGTGTGTTTACTGGTTTCCCTCTAATATGTTTGTTATATATATCTTTGTGCTATGAGGTAGAAGCTAGTATTGTACTATACAGTTATAAGCTAATCTAGGGGTGGCAGTTTCGGATCTCGGATTTAGGGTATTGTTTATGTTTGTGAAACGGGTTAATTTCGGGTCAAGTTAAAACCACTTAAATTTGAATGAAATTAAATAGATAAGTGTAAAGGAATGAAATTCTAAGAAAATGTCATTTTTGGGTTGATTAGGTCATTTTTGGGTTGATTAGGTCATTTTTGTCACTTTTGGGTTTCGTGTTGATAAGGTTGGGTTCAAGCCATGTTTGATATTGCTGCCCCTATGCTAATTGCTATTTCAATTGTTTGATGTGTTGCACTAAACGGCTCGTATTGATTATGTCATGTGAGATAGTACCAATTAGAGCTCTTGCTGACTTTCAAAAATCACATTAATGGTGTCTGAATCAAGAAGCAAAATTCAGAGCTAATCAAGAGCCACAGGTAGGTTTCTCCATGCTTGCTTATGAAGGTAGCTTAATGATTTGCTTTTTTCTGTCTTCAAATCAAAACGCCCTGGGAGAAAAGCATTGAGGAATGATCGTGGTGGTCATGAACTCATGATGTGTGTTTTTGGGTGTTAGCACAAATGTCGAACGTCAATTGACATTTTTAATTTGCTTTGAAAAGAAGTGGCACCTCATCTTTTAAGCCCTCAAGTAAAGAGTCCACCTCTTCGAGGTTGCTCATCACCAGCAAAGTTTCTTGAAGTACCATGTCTATACAAAAGCCTTTTTAATTTGCTGGGATTTCGAGTAATTTCTGTTTTTTTTTTGAAACCGACAGATTTCATTAAATCGAATTATCATGGTCTCCATCTCGACCAACCGGGCAGAGGAGATGAAATTACAATAAAGCAATTTAACTAGCAAGCGATTTTAGCTAGACTATGTGCCACTTTGTTGGCTTGAACACCACGTGTTCTTGATTAATCTTATATTAACAAATTCAAAATAGACCAAACAGTAAGATCTTACGAAAAAAATTATAAACATACACAAATAATAAATGAAAAAAATATATATTTTACACCAATATAAATATTTAATAAGAAATCAATAAATCAATCGGTTTCCAATTTATAAGTAATTTTTATATAAAAAATAGGTTAAAGTTGTCCGTCACCCCATATCGGGTTTTAATAGACGCAATAAAATTACGAAAATGTTTGTTTTAGATCATGTATTTTAGTAATAAAAAAATAAAAATAATAGTTAAAATCTGAACCAAATTCATTTCCCAATTATTACCAAAAAAGAAAAAAACAAAGAAACCCTAACATTTCAAACTCACAGCATCACTTGACTAATTCAAAGCTCGTCTCGCCCAAATTTCATGGCGGAAGTGGATCAAAACGACGACGTTCCAAGCGAGACGAGCGATTACACATCTGAAGACGAAGGAACTGAAGATTACAAAAAAGGAGGCTATCACGCAGTTCAAATCGGCGACACATTTAAACACGCTCGTTATGTTGTTCAAAGCAAGCTTGGGTGGGGCCATTTCTCCACTGTTTGGCTCTCTTGGGACACTCACAAATCTGTATGTATTTATATGTTAATTGTCTATTTGTGTGTATGTGTATGTTGAAATGTTGTTTGTTTGTTGATTTTGATTTTGGATTGTTGGTAATTGATTTCGGAAGTTGGTGACTTGCTGATGTTTTGGTTTCGTAAAGTTGTGTGCTTTGGGATGCGATTATGGTTTAGAGAATTCTTTGTTTCGGCTAAATTAGTTGAATTTTTGTATTAACAAATGATTCAGTATGTTGGATGCTTTTGTAATTCTAATCAGCTTGTGGTTTTGTTAGTGTTCTAAAAATTGTTTCTAGGCAGCCAATTAATTGGCTCCAAGGCGTAGCAAAAACGCCTAATTATTGCAAAAATTGGGTATAAAAGCTTTTTTGCAGAAACCGGTTATTAATCGGGTTTAGGCGGACCTGGCCGGTGTAGGCTGGATTAGTCGGTCAAAAATTAGGTGGGATTAATTGGTCAAAAAACAAAAAAAAGGGTCAAACTACGGATAAAATTGTAAAAATATAATTTTTAAGAGTAATATAACTAATATATGAAATGGGAGTATTTACTTATGTTATTTGGTACAAAATGAGGATATTTATATATTTACGTGTATTAAAAATATTTTCCTATATTAAAATTAAATTTTGTAAAAGATAATATTTAAATGCATTCAGTTAGTGCTCTGGTTAATTTTTGATTAGTCGGCGCCTACTTAATCGCTATGAGGTGGTCTCACTGCCTAGATCCGCCTAGCTATTTTTAGAACATTCGATTTTGTATTCATAATTGTATATATATTAATTTGTAAATATTAATCGTCTCTAATCTATGAGAGTTTATCTATATTTTGAAAAGTTAATTGGTTGTGTTTGTTTATGTTGATTTTAGTTGTGGATACTTGTTAATTGGTTTCGAAAGTTTGTGACTTGGTGCTGTTTTGGTTTAGAAAATTGTATGCTTTGGGATGCAATTATGGTTTATGGAAATTCTTTCTTTCAGCTCAATTAATTGAACTTTTTTATCAACAAAACAATTATTATGTTGACTGTTTTTGTAGTTCTAATCCTAATAAACAAATAATTACTAATTCTAGTAAACAGATAATGACTGAGAATTAATATGAGAGAAAACAATCTAAGAATTAGGTTTCTTCAATGCAATTGGCTAACTTGTAATTTATGTACTTCTCTCGCTTTGCTAAAGAAATTTCTTCTTGTTTTTATTAAGTTCTTCCTAAAGGTAAGTGTCTAGAATTAATTGTCTTTTGTCACTCGCATAGCCAAACAAACTATAACTATAGAATATTAAAGAACCAAAGAATTTCAATTTCACGATTTACTTATGTGGTACTTGATATATGTTATGATGTCACTAGAATTAAATCGTTTAGTTATATCTTTAAAAGATTTAGTTAAAAGTCCGCTACTTTTCTAATTGTATGAAGTGCTCCATGATAGATTAACAAAATTAGAGAAATCAAAATATTATTATATAACTATAAGGTAATGAATATACCTAATCCCCGTATTAAGTATTAATTACTCATAATTAAGTACATGCAATAAGCAAGATCATGAGTATAAGGATTAGGAGTAGCAGGCATACTAATGAATTCCCCCTAGTTGTTCTCAATCCCATTCTCCAAAAGTGCGGTTTTTTGAAGATGCATTTGTATTACTATGGTATTTAAGTGAAATGACCTAATAAATAAACTTTTCATTTGCATAAATTCTCTTTTTATTTAGTTTAGTGGTTAGTTACTAAATAACAATAAATTGATAGAGCAATGACCTATTACTTTTTTTTTTTTTTGTATAGAGATATGTAGCCTTGAAAATTCAGAAAAGTGCCCAGCACTATGCTGAGGCAGCAATGGATGAAATTAAGATTTTGAAGCAGATTGCTGAGGAAGACCCAGATGACAAGAAGTCAGTTGTGAAACTTTTGGATCACTTTAAACATTTGGGGCCAAATGGACAGCATGTTTGCATGGTTTTTGAGTACTTGGGTGATAATCTTTTGACACTAATTAAATACTCTGATTATCGGGGAATTCCTCTTCCTAAGGTTAAAGAAATATGTTCCCACATATTAGGAGGGTTGGATTACTTACATCGCAAGCTTTCGATTATACATACTGATCTGAAGCCAGAAAATGTGTTACTTTTATCAATGATAGATCCAGACAAGGATCCAACAAAGTCAGGTGTGCCTCTCATTATGCCATCGAAGAAGGAGAAGATTGTGCCAGTGTCTGGAGCTTGTAGAGAGGCAAGGAGCTACAATAGTGATTTGACCAAGAACCAGAAAAAGAAAATCCGTAAAAAGGCCAAGAAAGCAGCTCAAAATTCTATGGAGGAAGAACAACCAGCAGAAACTGAACCAGATAATGAAGCAGCCGTCACTGAAGTTTCCCATCATGATGAGAAATCAAATAGTGACTCTATTGAAGAGAAATCTACGAGAGATAGGTCAACAACTACAGGCAGTACTAGGAATTCTCAACAAAGAAACCAGAGTCATAGAAGAGGTAGCCGCTCTGCAAGACGAAAGCTATCATCCGAGGTTGACACTAGGTGCAAATTAGTTGATTTTGGTAATGCCTGTTGGACATATAAACAGTTTACAAGTGATATTCAGACTCGGCAGTATAGGTGTCCTGAAGTTCTTTTAGGATCAAAGTACTCAACTTCAGCTGATTTATGGTCATTTGCTTGTATATGCTTTGAACTGGCCACTGGTGATGTCCTCTTTGATCCGCACAGTGGGGACAATTATGACCGAGATGAGGTATGTACAAGCTTCTCAATCTTTAAAATTTATTTGCGTTGAATATTTCTGGTTTTAACTGTTATGTATAAATTAAATGATTGCTACTTGTGTGTAGAAGGAGTCGTCTACTATAGTTAATAGCTACTTTCCCCTTCCCCAACTTCTCTACATCACCACACCAAGGTGAGTTCCGTGCAGTGTTTACAAGGGTGATCTATGTAGGGGTACAGTGGTCAGTTGACAACTGTTGATTTGAATACCTTTTTACTCTAATACAGTGTAGAAACTAATGCAAATTAAAATAGAGTTGTGATGGTAATCGACCCTTGTCATACAGTTAAAATGTGTTGGTAAATAACCTTAGTTGACAGTAGGAGGCAATAGTGAACCAAATTAGATTAATCTCCTGAAAAATTTTACTCCCTGAATTATATGACGGGCGTTGATAAGTTGTGTTTCAGAAATAATTATGTATTATCCCTTCATTCTAAAACAAAAAGTTGCTTCACTTTCTGACCTAGATGGAGTACTTTTTAGTAAATAATGTATTTGAATGTATTGGCGGTATGTATGTAGTTGCATATCTTTCATCTGGTATATGATCAGTTAATATTCGTTTTTGAGTCTGTTATCACATCTTGACGAGTTTGATGAAGGAGAGCAGGTGAAATAAGGGTTTTGGGATATATTTAAAGATCATGTTGTAAGAGAAAACTAAACTTAAATTTAATTCGTAATCATAACAGTATTTATTTATATTAAACATAGACGACCTTCCTAATCCAAATCAAATTCTTAAAGAAGAAAGATAAATAGAGAATATTTCCTAACCTAAAAGATAACAAATAAAATCTTAATGAATAGGCTTCCAAAGTTACCTATATTGTTCCCAAATCTTCACACGTTTCATCTGTCCTACATTAGAGTTTCCGTATCTTTACATAGTAGCTACTTTTTAATGCTCAGTGGACTTTCTTTAGGAACCTTACCTGGTTTTCCTAAATTTTAGATCTCTCTTATACACTTGTAATTCATTTAACAGGATCACTTGGCATTGATGATGGAGCTTCTTGGAATGATGCCTCGCAAGGTATGATATATCTACTATTAAGATTTTTTCCATGTATATTTCTTCTATAATAGTTGGATCTGCAACGTGTTGTATATCACATAAACCCTCTTTCTCTTATGTTACTTCCTTGGCCTTTTGATTTTCTGTTCTCTTATTATTCACGTGATTATTCCTTTGTCAGATTGCTCTAGGTGGCCGATATTCTCGAGATTTTTTCAATAGATACGGTGATTTAAAGCACATTCGTCGATTGCGTTTTTGGCCACTAAATAAGGTGCTTGTGGAGAAATATGAGTTCAGTGAGCAAGATGCGAAGGACTTGGCTGACTTTCTTGTTCCTATACTCGATTTTGTACCTGAGAAAAGGCCCACAGCTGCACAATGCCTTTCTCATCCATGGTTTTCCAGTGGACCTTGTTCTTTAGAGCGAACTGTAGCTGGTACCCCACCCGAGGCCACAGATAAAATTATGTCTGAGAAAAAGCGAGAAAATGATGAGAGAGAGGCAATGGAGGTTGCAGTGGGAAACATTGTCATTGATGGAGCTCAAAAGCCAGTGAATCATTCAAAACAAAAATAGAGCAAGTCTTTTACTTAGTCATGTTCTTTAATAGGACTATTTTCCTTGTTAAGGTTTTGGGTTTCTTATAGTTTGTCGTTGCTCCTCATTGTCCATATTATGCCCCGTTGCCGATTTGTTTGACATCCCTGTGGAGTTTTGGGTTTATGAATCGGAGGCATTTGATTCTTTGATGTGCAAGAAACGAACTTCTCTATGATTTAATTGTGATCTGCTAATGTTGGGAGAACATTATGTCAAAGCACAATCAAATTGAGTATCTTAGACATATATGTCATCTCTTGAGCAGAAAGACGATCGAGTATAAATCTTGTACAATTTAGTCTACATGGAAGAGAGAGCATTACATGTCTTTCTGTACAAGTAGGTCATTCTATGTAGTCTCATACTTTGGCCGCAATTGCTTCCGTATTTCGTATCAGTATTTGCCTGCATATAAGTATATAACTAATGACATTAACTTCCGTTACTCGGGAATTCTCAGTTTCGCATCTATTGTTAATTTACTAGAAAATCAATACATTTATTTAAAGCATTGTTTGATCACGACTCTGCTATGGTTTCAGGGGATCATTGGGATGTACAAACATAATCTTCAAGTTGAGAGTTTGATCTTTGCAGAGACTGGCAATGGATGTGCCGGAGCATATTAACAGTGTAAATCAGATTAGCGACTTAAAAAGTGCATATTCAGTTCAGCAACACTATAATATTTGATTTCTATCGAGTGGTGTCGACAACGCTGTTATTCTTCCTTATTTGTTAGGGGTCGAAAATCAGTGAACAACTCCCCTTGCCATAACACTTGTTTCCGGTTTTAGTGATTTGGAAAATATTGGGGATGATAATTGATAATAACGCATTTACATTCCTCTGTTGTCTTCCTGTTCCTCTATATTTGCGCTGCATATATGCTGGTGATACGAAATATAAGCTAGCATTTTTATCAGGTAAAAGCTCTTTGAATTGTCGCTTAGTAGTTATTGTAATGACGTGACAGTTGAATATGAAGTAAAGAAAAGGCCCCTACGTGAATCATGATATAAACTTTGAATTAGCGAATTATAGTCGCTCCGCTCGTGTATGAACTGAAGGAATGATTGTGGTGTTCTTTAATCTTCAATTAAAACGCCCCGTGAAAAGCCATTCAGGAATAATTGTGGTTGCCCGTGTTCAAAAAAATTTCTCATGGGTTAAATCTACCAGGTTTTGCGCAATAACTCTACGTTAGTTAATTCAGCTTTCAGCATAAGTGTCAAGCGACATTCCCTTAAGAGCAAGTCAGCAGAGATGTCAAAATGAGTGCTGTTGCTATAATATAGCAATTCGAGCAAAAAAATCAACTTCAAATAAAATACTAAACTTAGATGCAAAATAGCAAGATGCTATATTTGGTGCTATACTTGGTGTTAAATATATAATTAAATATAAATAATTTTATAATTATTACATAAGCACGCAAGTGATAAAATAAATAAATAATATAATATAATATTGGTTGTGTACTTTAACATCAGGTAATTGAAAGATATTTTTATTTGGATATATAACGATCTGGGCCCTATGAGGTTGTCTGTTTCAGCCTGACGAGGATGTCAGGAGTTTAAGTGGGGGAGTTTGTAACACCCCAGTCCCACATCGATAAGAAATGAAACTTCTGTTCAGTTTATAAGGCAAAAAGTACTACTATTATGTGCACCAACAAATCATGATCTTTTGGGGGCCTATGGTGGGCTTGTTGTTTACCCAAATTGGCTGCATTCGGGCCAGTAGGTTTCGACTTATTTCGGACTTGGAATCGGAATCGGGATTTGACCCGGTTTTCGAAAAAGGCTCGGGATTTGACCCGGATTGTCACATATGTGTGATATTTTATATTTAACCATTGGACCATGAATTTTATTTTAGCACTAAAAATCATTTTTTGGTTTCAAAATATAGTAATAATTATACGTATAATAGCATCACCGATGTACGTAATTAGCTGAATTGCAGCTCAGGCCTCAGCGAGTTTGCTAAAAGAGAACAGAGGTATGAAGCGTCTTTGCTAGTACCGAATTACTTGATAAAAAGCTGAACCAGCCACTTTTTATACTTTATTACGAAATTTTTATTACAATGCATTATGCTCTATTGGTGCTCCCTTCAAATTATGATTGTACGAGTGATACATCCAGATCGATTCAAGCCCAACCTTGTAAAGTTTCAGTACTTCTCTACTATGCATTTACCTTGAAAATTTGACAGTTGAGCAACTGCACCTACTATGATGAATAACATTCCCCAGTTCCTTCAGTTTATACGATATATGATTTTAACTTTGCATCCATTCAACCAGGAAGACAATATCTGCATGTAATATAGACATTAAAATGTATAATCTAATAAGCTGTACTCGAGGTAAAAGCAAGATGTTTTAATATTAGTCCCCAATAATGGCCCTAGTTCTATCTGCAAGTCAGATCCACACTTCTAATCTAGCTTCTTCTGTTTATCCCTAAAGAGTAAAGTGGTTTCGGAGGAGCTCTTTGGCTGTAACTTATTCGGTGAACCCTGTCGAATGTCGGTCTTGGCTGAGAATCTGATATGAAGTGATCAGATAAAAACCTGCTCTCCTGTCTCTGCCTTGATCATGTTACGCCTCACCTGATCAGTATAAGCTATTAGCTGTGACACGGCCTAGTGTTTTATTTTGTCCGGCATTAGTGGTTGAGTGTTGTTCAGAACCGTCAAACCTGTAATAATAAAGATGATTTATAGGGTTTTAGGGCCAAGCATAATTATTGTGTTGAATTCCTTTATGTCTTTAAAAGGTGCTTCATATAGACAAGACCAGTCAATCTTAAGTTTTTAACTAAGCCAAAACTAGATAACAAGGTGATGAAATTTCATGCGGAGATATTGAATGTAAATAGCACTTACAACAACCGATTCTTAAAATATCTTCCGTGCCTTGAGATAAGTGTACATAAGAAAAAATGCCGCAACAGCACCAACTATAATTCCTCCAGTGGTAAGCCAAAATGCAAACTGTACAAATTCAATAAATAAATGAATATAATTATATATATACATGCATTAGAAACATAACTTTTTAGCCAGGTTGAAGAAATACCGCTTGCTCTTCTAGATAAGATTTCAAGTTCATGCCAAATATACCTGCAATAAATAATATTACAATGTTAATACCCAAGGGTGAAAAAGTATTCGGCTTCTGACATGTACTTCAGAACGTATAGATATATTGATTAATGTTTAGCTACTTGATATTCTTTTATAAGAGAATGTTAGCACAGCATATTGCCAAAATAAACTAGTGGTTTTATAGGCAGTTGGTTCATAATGTTATATTCTTCAAACATACTTGTGACTTGTTTATTGCGAAATATAAGCTTAATCTTTCAATAGTTCTAGTTTTAATATTTATTCCATTGGTGTGACAATTTGAAGTGGTATAAAAGTGAGGAAGTATACAGAAACAGTGGAAGCCTCTGAGTGTGTTGTGTGCAAAATAGGGAGGGATATCGATTAGAGTGCTTTTACGGAGTCGGTTTAAGAATTGAAGTAACTGATGAGGAATTAGATGTCCTTCGATCTCAGAGGCTCTTCCATGGGAGTCTGTAACTATACCAGAATTCTGGTTCAGTAGGTAGTACATAGTATACATGCCTAATGTCTGGTGGGATATGTAGCTTGTAATAGTCCCCCTTGAGAAAATGGCCTTTGTGTTAAACAGTGTCAACTGTAGCTTTTGATTTTCTATTTTTCTATGGTTGAACATGTATTAAATATATTATAAACCTTTAGATGGGAGACAGATTGTGATAATTGTGGTCCTTGTGGAGATAACTTTTTTAAGATGAAAAAACTAACATAAGGACGTACTACTTTAAAAACTTAGCATACAGCTCTGAGCAATATTGAAATAATATAATGAATTTTATTTTTTTTCGATATAACACAAATTACCTGCTATCAGAGCACCAACACCAACACAAAATGTCCCAACCTGAAGGAGCAATTCCAGTCTGCTGACCTCAAGCCTCCTCGAACTGACAAGTGAAGAGATACCGTGTTTGCTTATAGTACATCTTATGATTCTAACAATTTGTAGTTAACTTTGCTAACCTTAAATTAACAGCAATAGAGTCTTCCATTTCTCTGGCAGAATCAAGAAGTCTTTCTGCTTGACCATGACATGACTCACACCTGCATTGTTGTAAGATAATGATTATATATAATCCAGCCAATGAATAACTAGATTACTCTAGCAAAGATAGAATGAGGGTTTTTTCTGTGCTAATATGCGAAAAATGTCCTCATAAAAAGTGTCCGCTACAATATCATGTTGAGACCTTCCCCTACTGAACTTGAATCTTAGCAAGATATAATGTGCGATACAAGTCCAACAATAACCTGCATTATCCTTGAACTGATCAAACTATAAATTCACACCTTATCATGGGGACAGTTGAAAGTAGCGCATGCATGAGTACTAGCTTGGGGCTCAGGATGGAGTTAACTGCATAATTTACTGCGGCCAGATATGGTATACTTGTATGCACACATTGCATCCAAGTCATAGTTGATGTAGACATCCCCTTTAAGTAAAATAACTTAAGAAGGATTCAATATGCAGATTTTCTCTAAAATTTCTTTAGGTTTGAATTACTCAAAGCTTCTACCTTACGACAAGTATCATTACATTTTTAATACAAGGAAAATTGAAAAATATGCCTAAAGATTTATAGGTGACTGCATTCTCTTGATTTTATATAGAGCAGTAATGAATTCAGGATGGCACAAGTTGCTTAATAAATGCATGGAAACAACATACAGCAATTCAGAAGGTTGATAGGGGACTATATATAGCATACAATAGAATCATGCTTTGTGCAATTTGGAAGTAGAGGATTTAAACTGGAGAAACTAACGACCTTTGGAGGTAGTTCTCGAAAAGCATTTCGATTTCCTCCTCCTCTTCTACAAATCATAAAACCAATTTGAAGTAGTGTTAGTTTTAGTGGAAACTAGAATGACCATGAACCGAGAGGACTACCATGGACATGACATACCCTCAGCACTTTGCTTTTCTAATGGAACTGCACATTCCATGTCATAGTTATCTTTCTTGAGTGTGCAATTTCTTCCCATTATAGAGATTTGACGTATTTCATGAGGGTCCTCAAGTATATCAAGAAGCATTTGTTTAAGAGCTCCTGCTTTCGAAGCCAGTTCAACCTTTAAATGCATAAACAAAAAGAGACTGTTTCTCACTAGCTTTGTCCCGATAACTCAGTAGACATAAAAATGGAAGCAAATTATAATTACCAGTGTCTGCTTGCTAATACGGAGTTGCTCCAATACACTAGCTGTTAATCGAGTAGGTAACACCTCAAGTAAGGCTTGGACCTGGAGAAAACGGGCAATTTGCTTTACCAACAAAGGCACCAGTGCGCTTCTATGAACCACATAACATATTGCAAGTTGCCATTTTGTCAATTGTATGTGTGATTTTCTAAAAAGTATGCATTATACAAGTTTATAACAAGACCTTATTAGCAAAACTAAATGTGCATGGTATTTGACAGACTGGTTTGCCCAAGATATTAATGAGCTCTTTCCAACATGTATGAAGTATAGCTCCCTAGAATTAGAGGTATTGGAATGTCTTCGAATTAATTATAATATCAAGATATTTTATATTGCCAAGACCTTTCTCAACATGAATATGAGCCTCATAGATGTCAGCAGCATAAATAATTCTAAATCTACTAGATATAAGATTGGAGCCCAAAAAATTACAAGAGAGTAGGAAAAGAATAGAACATATCAAAATGTATGTCTATATACTCACTATGTTTCCATACTCACACGTGGTTCTAAATCCATTAATTTCTGCTCTAAACGTTGTATCCTGGAGTTCAAAGCTGCTTCAACTACCTGAAAAGTTACATAATTAAATCTGGCTCATAAACTGCCAGAAGTGCTAATAACTAAAGACATCTGAGAAAATTTGTGTGAAAGTGAAGTTCCAATGATGAATAAATACATATATAGAAAAGATTTACATCTAGCACGAATTTTAAATAATAAATAATGGGTCAAGTAACACTTCTTAGTTTTCACAAATGATCAGAAAAGTTTTGAAATAAAACAGCATCTGCTGTGCTACACATGGAAGAAACTATATTTCTCTGCACAGTTTAGCGAAAGACATTATATAATCAAACTTCCCCGTGTGTTTGGAGCCACCTTCAACTTTAAACTACAACAAATCTGATTAAATAGTGCATTGCCTCGAATTTTCTAAATAAGTTAGAATCCTAATATGAGTGAATTCGTATTTATTGCAAAAACTAGAGAGTTGTGTGAGAGATACACAAGAGAAATTTTGCATGAGGTAAGGTGATTGTATTCATGTCTAATGGAGATGTCTTATTACCAAAGTTTGCATGAACAGCATATTATTCCGCTATAGATTATTACTGGGTTACAAGCATGAAACTAAGTTGAGGCATTTGTACATCCTAATGAACTTGCCAAGTAACACTTACATTCCATCCCATCTATTAATGAAAAGACAATAAAAAAGATGCATTTGGATGTTTTGAGGAACACAAGACCTGTAAAGAAGACGACATCCAATATTCCCGCTTTTGTAGTTTTCTTCATTACAGCCTTTTCCACTAAATATTAATTCGAAATGGAGCAGGGTCAACGTAAAAGTTTGACTCCTTTACTTGTTTAGTTTTCTCGGCAATTCTTCCTTAATAACACGTTATATGTCTTCTAGTGCCCAATTTCTATTTGCTCATAAGGGCGTAAAGGGTACACTTTTTGTTGTAAACGTACTTGATCAGGAACTGATATTCCATGATAGGGTTTTAAATTGATTATAAGTATTTTTGTAAACATTATCTCTTAGGTGGATTTTTAAAATCCAACTATCCGTCCAACAGGAATGCAGTAGTCTAACCTAACTGTTCGTCTCAAGATGAACTTCGGCAATTTGCATGAGAAACTCATTTGTGCATTAGCACCCAAATGAGTTTATTAAATAAAGACATGTGCGAGGTGTTGAAAACAGCCTCTACGCCCTGCTCCAGGAGCTGGATATACTGGGTATAGTTAGTCTGATTTAGATACGAGATAATCAAATATTTATAAGAATTAATGGTCATAAGATATATATTCAAAAAAAGAAAGCTCCTGATGTGATGTAATCACTTTCAAGGATAATATTACTGTGGGTATAGAATTTGATAAAATCCCTCATTAAAGAAATAGTGGAAGAAAATGCATTGAAATAAATCAAAGACCTCGAAGGGGGGATGTATAAAACAATGATATCCACAATATAATACAAACCTCAAGCTCAAAAGGCAATGAAGGCCCTCCAGTTACATTCTTTGGATTCAAACGAGGTAGAAGTGCATCAATAAATGCTTTACCACCTTTACTGCAAAATCAAACAAGTAAAAATGGTAAAGCGGCTTATCTACCATTTCGCTTTTGTTACTCAATAGTATCGTATGTTGTTAAGATATAAAGAACTCGAGTGGGCAAAACTAAACTGGGGCTGACGGAGCACAAAAAGATACAGTTGATGTAGGGAAAATGCATAGTTCGAGTAAAGAACAATACCGGTTATAGTTAAATATTAGGACGCATTCCTGCATGACTATAGCCCGGAGGGTTCCCAAATTCAATAATATTGCATGATCACGAACCTATGATACAAACCACAAATCAAATGTTAGCCAAGAACAAAGTACTATGCCCAAATATTGTAGAGGGACCGCATGCCTCTTGCAAGAAACTCGCCAGAAATTACACTATAAGCACCAAACTCAAGTAGCTTTGTGGTTCTCCAAAACATGAGTATTTCAGAACTGGCATAATGGTGACTAGTTATGCCAGTATAGTAATTGTTGCCTAGGCATAGAGAATTGTTTCTTCCATGAAGGTTATCAAATTTAAAAACTGTAGCAGATACAGTGTCTATTGCCAAGCATAATATTAGCAAAACATGACAAAAGGAGAGAATACTGAGAAATACCAGCAAAGAAGGCATTGAATTTGTCAACCACAGTGATGGATCAACACTTCGGACATCGCGAGGGCGAAGACCTGTTTTATGAAGTTTACTGTAAAGAAATTACTTAAAGCTATATTACTATAAACTTATGTAGGTTCTTCTAGATGACTGCAGAAATGACCTAGAGAAAGATTACAAATGTATTTATATTGCATATAGAACAATGAAATAATTAAATACGATTTAGTTATACATGTGAAAAAATTAATTGAAGGGAAGTACATGATTCATCTTACAACAAAATCTAAAATTTCGAGCATGGTAATATAACATACAATACTTTTCAGAAACTACACTCACCACTTGACTTTAGTAGATGTCGCCTATTAATTTTCCTTGTAGATACCATTCCATTTGACTGAACTTCCACCACCTTCAAAAGAAATACAGAATACATGAGAGGTGAGATTCAAAATTACTACCAGGGAAAATAACTCCCAAGTCAAACTGCTGGTTACATGGAGATATCACTTTAACAGTAAAAAGCCTCACTAGAATTTCTTTGAAATAGACTTCCTAAACTATATTGTAGGAGTCTTCTCCATCTCAGATAATACCTTTGACTTTATTCGTTTTATAATTTTACTAGATCTGTTAAGGTTTGCATTTCGGCGATCTCTCAGATTTACTAGTCTTACCTTCCTAGTAGTGTGCTCAACAAATCATGTCCTACATTCACAAATCAAGAAAGTACTACCTTATATGAGTTAATTTCATTAGTAACTGCCCTGTTTTTGATGTGTATATAAATTGTTAAATTTCATGCACAATTCACATATTCATGATGTTGCCTTACAGTATGGTTTCCGTAAATTATGTAGCAAAAGGATCAATGTCTGACTCCACCAACACGCAATTTTTTGGCTTATGCTCCATTATTCATAGATATAACTTAAACTTCAATTTAGTAGCTGTAAAACTAGTGGCTCAAGGTACGATTCACATGTTCATGTCTTTCCCTTGTTATGTTTTAATATCTTTTTTCTTGCAACCATCACTTCAAATCACAAATGTCCTCCTCTATACGCATTGATTTTTAATCAGCTCGTGCTTCAGCTCACTGCAAGTTTTTAAAATTGTCCTCACTATTCCGAAATTCTAGATCCCCTGAATCACATGTCAATTACTCCAACTTATCTTCTATATGCATGTACACAGACTCCACGTTCACAGCTAACATAATCGTGGTCTACTAACATAACCATGGTCTAGTCTACTATCCGCGCTTATTACATTCGAAAAGCATCAACTCTTACCCTATAATACCCTCTCCGCACATACTCCCTCTGTCCCTCTGAATTGTATACATAATTTTTTTAAAGTTCGACACGCATTTTAAGGTGAATATAAAGTATACTTCCGTAATTCATTTTTAAAATTTTCTTTTTTTGAATTAAA
>PHNY01104586.1:42644-52698 GCA_003724115.2 Anethum foeniculum
TCTCCCCCTATTCGACTGTTACACCTAACTGTCAAATAACCATGGAGAAGCAACATTTTGGAGGATAACTCAACTAACTCCAAAAATAGATCTTCAATCAGCTTCTAAACATTCAGCTCTGGACTTGCAAATAATGCTATCTTATACCTTCTGCATCTTCTATAAACTTTCAGCTTTAGCAGAGAACTGATTCTTCTCTCCCTTAGGTAAGGTTGCAGATAGATACGTTCTTCTACAAACTTCCTTATATCCCCCCTTCAGGTGAAACTCCCCCTAAGTTGAACTTCCCTTTCAGATGAGACATAAAGAACACTTCCACAATACTTCTTCAATCTTTAGATCTTCCCATAGAATGCAAAGAAAGTATTTGGAACTTAGAACCAATAATAATCTCTTCCCCTTAATCTCTCCCCCTTAGATAAAGAGAAAGATAAGAAGAACAGACTAATAATGTCCAAAAGTAAGATTTTCAACCAGAACTTTTGACATATATTGGGCTATTCATTAAGGTGTTCTATTAGGTGTGTAGATTCATTAATGTGCTCTACAAAAATTGTTCGTTTATCAAGATGTTAATGATATTTTTTCGTTTACCAAGTGTGTGGGTGTACATTCATCAAGGTGTTTTATTGAGGGTGTTTTATGGTTATAATATCCTGATGATCTGGGGTGTTTTGTTAGCCATTATTTTCAATAGAGTATATATTGTATGATATCTTATTTCTTCAATGGGATATTCTACAGTTCACAGAAAATTATCTTTTTTCACCTGCTATTGAGGTGATAATTCATCATGCTTGTATTATGTTGCTTGACTTTTAAATTGGCATCATCTTGTTAACTTTCCCCTCTGATGATTCTTTCTACAAAAAAACTAGAAGTTCAAGATAGTATTGAGCCTACTTTATCTGAATCACTACTACTTCATCCGAATCACACAATAGTGATTATGAGTTTGTTATCAAGTCACAGTCCTTTTATTCTAGTCGACACTATTTTATGTCCAAACCTATTCATCTCATTTGTCTTCTATATGAAACACCTGCAAGAACAACTCTTAACGCAAGATCCTATGGATATCTGAATCTGATCTCACTTCACTTTTTGTCAAGAGAGACACATTAGTTTAGCAATGTCTCTGGTGACATTAAATAATATAGATGTTTTGGGCTTACTGAATCCAATACCTCTAACTAGCTTGACAACTTATCTGAAGGTTACATTTGTCGTATGTGCAATATGTATCTTTCTCAGATTTCACCTTAGGATTCTCGAGGCAGTGTGAGAAGTGAAGACATGCTGTTGCTGGAGTGTTGCTGGAGTTTTTTCATGCTGTCATATCTTTCATGCTGAATGCCTGGAGTAAACAACATGGCACCCCCTTGCCCCCTTTTATGTTCTACAGAAAAGAAAAGAATACTATTGAGCAACGTTCTTGTTCCAAACTGAGTAAAACAGTATTCCACTAACGTGTTAAAGATGTTCTCGTAGAGGATACATTAGTGATTGTGGTAGTGTGGTTTGAGTTGGATGTGTTCTATTTGTCTCTGTGGAGGTCTGTTAGTTTTGTTTTGTTTAGTGGTGTATGTTATTGTTTAGTTTTTAAGCCCAATTTTCTAGTCAGGTAGTCTTGTGTGGTGCATTCCATCTAATGGCCACAAATGCTATTTCTTTCTAGTCACTTGGTGAGGGCCGCTATTAATGAAGTTTTTATGCTTTCTTAGGAAGATTTTGTGAAGGGTATTGAAATTCATTAATTTGATAATTAATTAGTTTGATAATTAATTAGTTTAAATGTATGTATTTCTTAATACTTTATAGAACAACTATGTTAAATCCTCAAATTATTTCTAGGTTAAATTAATACTCACTTATTATTAATTTTTTTATCACCATATGAAACACTAATGAATCTTTTATACAGTTTAAATTCTTTTCACATAAATATAATTTTTAAAAATTTTAATATTAATTCCCACACAATCTGTATATGTTATAAGCAGTTGAGAAATTCTATTGTGAAACACAAAAATAATCTTCCCTATCTTTTTTAAACGAGACTATGCTACAAAGTAATGAATTATCCTTTTTTTTTTGAAATTCTATTGTGAAACACAAAAGTAAATCTTATGTTTAAAAACATTAAAGTGAATCTTATATTAAAAAAATAAAAAAAACATGTAAAAGAATCATATATTAAAAATCACTTAACGGAATCTTTACATTCAAAATACTATGCATGTAGTTGAAGTTTTTTATAATTAGAAACATTTAATAAAATTTTATATTTTAATATGTTTTGTATTTTTAATACATGCTCCTATTAATTATTTTTTGCTACAAGATTCACTTAAGTGTTTTTTAATAATGTATTCTTAAAAGTTTTGTACTATTCTCTTAAAATATATTTTTAAATGATTTTACATAATATTTATAAAAAATTTGGATTATAAATATCCACTTAAGTTTTTCTTTAGTATAAGATTGTTTTATATATTTGTTTTAATATTAGAATTTTCTTATGTATTTTTTATTTTCTAAAAATTTCATTTGTCTTCTAATTTAAATCTTCAAATCTTGAGAAAATAATTTTTAAGTTGAAACATAAATTTATAAATAATAAATTTAAAATTAATATGTAGTTCTTTTAGTTATTTTTTTTGCTAAATAGTTATTTGACATAATTATTCGTATATTACTTTGAATTATTTTATAAATATTTTGCTAGAATGTGTACACCTATAAGAGTCATATATTTAAAAACATATAAAAGAGTCATATATTTAAAAATATTTGTGTAAAAATATTATATATATATATATATATATATATTAATAAGAATATTATATTTTTTTAGTTGGTTTTTCTTAAGAACTTCATTGAGAACATATACTAATTATTTAAAACAAGTTATTTGTGTAAAAAAATATTTATAAAATTAGGTGAGATTCAAGTACTCTAATAAAAATATATTATTATAATTCATCTCAGTCATTTTTTATAGCGATAAAAGATTGTATAAAGTGTTTCTTATGAATTTAATATAACTATTTTTACTATATTTTTACACAATTTTAGATGTATTGATATATTTTTCAAAAATTTGTATTATGTTGATAAATATTTAAAAAAAATAAAATTGTCAAAGTTTAATGTTTTTACTTAGATTTTTATGCATATATTTTACATAGATTCTCATAAAATAAATGTACTATAAGTGGTTAGGTTTGGAACTATGCATACTTCATTTGGACCATTGGTCATTTCCTATTAATATATATTAGCTGTTCAAAAAAAAGATTGTCTTAAATATTTTAGTAAAAAATATTATTTATTAATATACATGTGTTTTACTTTAATTCTCTTAAGACCTTCATTAAAAAATATGGAAATAAGTTACTTGTGTAAACAAATTATTAATAGAATTAGACGAGATTTCTCTCAAGTACTCTAATAAAAAAATATTTATTATTTAATATAATCTATCTAGGTCATTTTTAGAATATAAGATTTTATTAAGTGTTTCTTATATAATATTTAAGCCTATGAAGTGTTCCGTTAAATTTTAATTTTAGTTTTTAATGTAATAAATATTCTATTCACTGTTCAATGGAATTCAATTTCTACTGTTGTTTTGAATTAAAGGTATGCAATCCAATAAATTATTTTCTTGAAAATTCTATACACTTGTAGTACATACAATATTACAAAGTTTATTGGATTCTTAAAATTATTTCCTATTTCTGAAAATAAGGATGGTAGATACATATTATAATATAGGATAATTTATGAAATTTTAAACCAACTCATGTAGCTGGTTCTAATCAGTTTTCATTTCAACATCATCTTTTTTGTCAAATAAAAATTTTCATTCGTTCTAGAAACAAAGTACAAGACTGCGCGTAGAGCTAAAGTTGTAAATCCTGGATGGAAAAAAAACGAAGACAACACAAAATAACATTGAAACTATCTACAAAACTGTATACAAAAAGTGGTTTAATTTAGGATCTTGGTTTTTTATTTAAAAGCTTTACAAGTAAACAACTTGCTCCAGATTCTAGATTCTAGATTTTATCTATCTGATCAACTGGCTTGGCATTTTCTGATTAGCACTAGCGTGAACTCATATACTTTTCCTCTTCCCAAATAGCATGAAAAAATGCAGCAACATATGGATATGCCCAGTGTTTTGTGACAGAATGCACGTCTGTCTATCTACGATAATATCACCATTTAAGAAATCCCCCCAAAAGATAGGAACCGAACTAGTATTAAGAATTTGCTGCGAGTAAATATAGGGAGTAAAAAGATTATCATGAGATTCCAGTTGGGCTGAGCAAAGTGGACGTAGCGGGTCTACTTTCATCCCAATCCTCAGCCTTCCATGTTTGGTAAGCAGTCACCCTTTAAAGATAAGCCAGCAAACAACTGAATATTTGGGAACAATAAAACAATGCCAAATAACATTAATCCATTGAGACGAAGTGTTTTTCAAATATTAGTTAAAGAACTTTCCGCTGTTTAGCATATAATGGCACATGTACCTTCTCACTGGACCTGCAGATGGATACATCATATATAGTTATCTTAGTTCCAAACACCCTCAAACTGGTGTCATTTGAACCAGAACAACTCGCAAGTGCATTAATAGATCTCTTTCCTACCCAACTACCTAAAATCTGATCTTGCTTTCTGGATGAAGGACCTACAGGTTAGCACATAGAAACAAGATGCACTTGTTTTATTAAACAGAACAATTTTTCTAACAGCAACATTGAACCAAAATTCACTTTACCAATCCAATTTTTCTCATATTCTAACAAAGAAAATATCACATCTGTCAACAATTCTGGTGATCGGAACGTTAACATGGAAAAAAAATTACCAAGTAAAAAGACAAAATTGCAGTTAATACACGAGTAAAAATTTAAGTTTTTTCTAACTCTCATTCAATAATCCATATTCATAACATCTCAAGAGAACTCCTTGAATTTAAATAGTATACCACCAAACCCTAATAGAAAACCGTAATGAATCTTAACATACAATAACTCATATTCATTTCTGTTACAAAATTGACCTTAATGAATTTTAATAAAACCTCATAACATCTCAGGGGAATACTTTTATGGTCTAGTCTTATATGTTCTCAGGAGAACACCTCATTGAATCTTTAATAGTATACCACGACACCCTATAGAATACATTAATGAATATATTAGTATATAATCATAATTGTTCGATATCAAGTAACTAGTAGATGGTCCACTGATTATATTGTTGTTCCATTAGGTGTTCCAGTAGCTACTCTGCAGATTCTGCATAGTGTTCTACTGATTACATTGCACAAAGTCGATTACATCTGAAAAAGTTTCAACAAACATGGCAAGTGTATGAACATGGCAAGTGTATAAACATGGCAAGCCCATTACATTACATGAGTTGTATAACTGATGGTATAATAATGACTGAATATTGGTAGAGTTAAATATGACAAGTGTATCATTAACACCTAACAAAATCTTGACATATTAAAAATATGGTAATAATTATTAACAAATACATATGTATAATGATGATTGCACAATGTATTTCCAGTTTACAAAGTACTACCCTATAGTATAAAGTATAATTACATTAATTGATATGTACACAATCTAGACCATATGATTAAAAGGAAATTAATGGTAAAGATTTGATCTCTCCATCTCTCGCTAATCAGGCGTCTCCTTTGAACCTCTTCCTATATATATATACACACACACATACACACATAGATATATATATATATATATATATATATATATATATATATATGTATATGTATATGTATATATATATCATTCTTTATAATAATGCAGTTAACCTATCAGAGAATTTTATATTAGTTTCTACCAAAGACGAGTTCTAAAATTTAGACCAATAGTATTGTATTAAAAAATTTCTTTATTCACCATTATCATCCAACTGTAGTAACCGTGGTTAGTTAATAATTTTAATTTAAATAAACAAGTTACTTGATTTAATATATTTATTAATTAAAAGTTATGAATTATTTTACAACCAATCAGAAAAGAATATTTATTTTTTAACAAAGCTACAAAAAAGCGTTACCAATTTTACAATTCTAAAATAACATGATCAAAAGATTCCACTTTTATAATCCTTAACTAATGTAGTTAAATAGAATATATATCTTTTAATGTAATTAACGAATAATGAAGTTATTTTATAATTAATTATTCCTTATACCAAATTTAACATAGCCCATCATAACAAATATGATTCGTTCAATTTATTACATGTATTTACATGACTAAAAATAATCAGCGGTGATTCAGTTAACCAATCAGAAAATTGAATTATTTTAGACAAATAAAAGAGAAATTCTAAATTTTAGACCGATCACATTATATTAAAAATTTCATTATTTACCATTGTCATCCAATTATACTAACCATAGTGAATTAATAATACTAATTTAAATATCGTAATTATTTAATTTAACATATTCATATATAACATATTTTTATATGCCAAAATATACTTATATATTTTAATTTAAAAAATTATAATACCTGAGTCTACCCAGTTAGCCAATCAGAGAATTTTATATTAGTTTCTACCAATCAGAGACGAGTTCTAAAATTTAGACCAATAGTATTGTATTAAAAAATTTCCTTATTCACCATTATCATGCAACTATAGTAACCCTGATTAGTTAATAATTTTAATTTAAATATAGAAGTTACTTGATTTAATATATTTATTAATTAAAAGTTAGGAATTATTTTACGACCAATCAGAAAAAAATATTTATTTTTTAACAAAGCTACAAAAAAGCGTTACCAATTTTACAATTCTAAAATAACATGATCAAAAGATTCCACTTTTATAATCATTAACCAATGTAGTTAAATAGAATATATATCTTTTGATGTAATTAATGAATAAGGAAGTTATTTTATAATTAATTATTCCTTATACTAAATTTAACATAGCCCATCATAACAAATATGATTTGTTCAATTTATGACATGTATTTACATGACTAAAAATAATCAGCGGTGATTTAGTTAACCAATCAGAAAATTGAATTATTTTAGACAAATAAAAGAGAAATTCTAAATTTTAGACTGATCACATTATATTAAAAATTTCCTTATTTACCATTGTCATCTAATTATACTAATTATAGTGAGTTAATAATTCTAATTTAAATATCGTAATTATTTAATTTAACATATTCAAATATATTAAATATTTTTATATGCCGAAATATACTTATATATTTTAATTTAAAAAATTATCGGGTTATGTTTGATTTTATTTCATCTCTCTTATTTCTATACATATCATTTCTTCTTATAATATCCGAGTCTAACCATGTATGTAGTTAACCAATCAGAAAATTTTGAATTATTTTAAACCAATAAAAGAGAACTTCTAAATTTTAGACCAATCATATTATATTAAAATTTTCTTATTTACCATTATCATCAAATTATTCTAACCATAGTTAGTTAATAACTCTAATTTAAATATAATTGTTATTTTATTTAACATATTTATATGTTACATATTTTTATATGCCAAGAAGTACTGAAATATTTTAATTAAAAAAATTATCGGATTATGTTTAATTTTGTTTCATCTCTATATTGAGTTCTAAAAATCAGATTTTGATAAATTTACAGTCCACGCGAAGCTCACGAAATTATCTTTAATTTAAATGATGGATTAAAAATTACTAACCAAATAAAGTGATTAAAAAACTAAAGATAAAAGAAAGGTATAAATTTTGCATTAAGTATTCAATTGTATTTAGAATGACTACTTATTTTTTATTTAAAATATGAAAATATAGAATTCTATTTAGATCTCTGACAAAAAAAAATATGTTTTAGATCGAACAACTAACATCTATTAATTTCAAGATCTAACGGCCCTTTGAAAGAGTTGATGAAAAATTAAACAAATTGGCGTTGAAAAAATAAAAAGAATAAATTTGCTTAGCAAAATATTTTTGTTGGAATTCGTTTGATTTAATTTTGATTTAATCAGATTGTGACGATTTTACAACCCATGCAAAGCTGACGAAATAATATATAACTATTTAATGATTTAAAAAGTAGTATACATCTAGAATTATTTTGAAATTGAAGAGAAAAGACACGTTCGAATTTTGCATAAAGTATTCAATTATTTTAGACGAATGATATAGCACTCTTTAGACCAATCGCTTTATATTAAAAAAATTTCTAATTTATAATTTTCATCCTTCAGCACTAACCACAGTTAGTTAATCATTTTAATTTAAATACAATAGACAGTTAGACACTTGATTTAAAATATTCATATATTACATATTTTATATGTCAAATTGTAAATATATGTTTTCTTAAAATTAGTTAAGAGTATAGAAATATTTTTTCTCGAACTTTGATTAGTCAGGTTTCGTTTAATTTTATTTCGGTTATATCTTCGGCTCTAGGAATCGAAATTTCACGAATTTACAGCCTACGCGAAACTGACAAAATAATCTTTTATTTATGGATATTTTAAAAAGTATTCCCCAACTAAAGTTATCCAGAAATTGAAACAAAAATACAGTTATGAATTTTACATTAAAATTTTAATTATATTTAAAATACCTTTTATTATAGGTTTAAATCATGAAATATAAATATTCCTTTATTTTAGATCGAACATTTATTCATCTATTTAATTGAATATCTAAAGGTGTTTTGAAATAGTTAAAGAAAAAAAAAGAATAAATATGTTTAGGAGGAAAAAATTATCGAGTTTCGTTTGATTTTATTTTCGCTCTATCTTAAATTCTAAAATTCATATTTGACAAATTTACAGCAGACACGAAGCTCACAAAATAAAATTTAATTTAATGATGGTTTAAATAAATTTATTTTAAAGCAATAAGAGACCACACAAAAATTTTAGACCAATCACATTATATTTGAAGATTTCGTTATCTACTTTTATGCCCAAGACATACTGTAGAAGGCGGGTTGAATACAATATTGACAATCAAATCGAAATTCAACACAAAGTATGAAGAACGGTTTTTTATTGATGTATAAAAACTGAGTACAAAATATAAACTACTATCTCAAGTGATAAACAGATATCCTTGAGAGCTGCTAGGTTACACGAATAATAACAATGTTACGCAACACTTTAATGTAAATCTAAATTGTGTTTATATATGTCACACATTTACACTATCAATTAATAGGATATGATTTACATGAATGACTAAACTATACTATATTCTATAATATGATAGCTTCCTCTGCTGATTTTTCGGAACATACATATCTGCATTTCTCTTATCTTTTAAAACATAACCAATCATCTCCTGATTTCTAGCATATCAGATGAAAGGCATATGTCATAGCCTATTTGTTTAGTTCGAGGATTTAACTCAACTTAAATAAGAATGTAATAAGTAAATAGCAGTTCAACAGTCACAGGGATCTCAGGAAGTATTACTCATCAAAGAAAGAAGAATCAAAGTCATTCTACAGTTTTGAAGAAGTGAATCACTGAAAGAAGCTCATTTAATTGATCAAGCCTCAGTGAAATAAATCAAGAAAGTAGAACCATTTAAGTGACAGAGATCTCATCCAGTGACAATCAAATTTACAGATATTCAGTACAAGGATAAATGGTTTCTAAGTGAAGAAAATCACAACTGTAAAGTCAAGACATGAAGAACCGCCACAGAAGTTAATCACTCATGAACCAGATAGTACATCGAGTGTCAACGTTGAAGTGGTGGAAGTTGTTCATAATTTATAGTGATTTTCAAAAAATTGGTTGGAGTCAAGAAATTGAATTAATTCTCTATTAATTAATTATATCAATTAGTTAATTTATGAAAATAAATTAATTCAATCAGAATTAATTTATTCATTAAATTAATTAATAAGTTAGTTAATTCAGAATTATTTTAATTAGTTTAAAAAGAAGAAAGACTATCTATTATATCACTAAGACAATCGAATGAACTGGTAAGACTATCCAGGATAGTCTT
>PHNY01104632.1:374-11337 GCA_003724115.2 Anethum foeniculum
ATCAGCAAGATCAGTCACAACATTCATCCAAATTCATCCCGTGTTCTTCGTGTTCTTAGCAAAATATACGTATTTTGCTCAATGATTCCAGCAAACCTCCAAAATATTGTTATACCAATTTCTCCCGATAACACCCACCAAAATTCCCTTGTATTCTTTTTCCATCTACTTTCCGCAATCAACACTGCAGACCTGCCTTCCTCTCCACCAAATAATCACCGCCCCAACTCCATCTATTCACCACCACCGCGATTACCCCATCTTCATTTTCGATCACCATACCCCTGTTCAGCTGCGTCTTATCCTCCTACTTGCCAATCGCCCTCATCACCAACCTTTTATCCACATCTCATCCCATGTTAACCCGAGTTGTAGTCTTGATGCGGTTGAAGTTTTTATTTGTATAAATCGGTTTGTCACCGAGTCAAATCGGTGTAACTTTGAACCAGCTGAGTCACAAAGCCGAGTCCGTCCCTGAGTTCTGTCCGAGTTTTATCCTGCGAAGTCATAGTCGAGTTTCGCAGACTCTTTCTTATAGTTACTTACATGATTTTTATTTAGTTTAATTTTAGATTTTTGTTTTAAGTTTTTTTAAAAATTTTGGAAATTGTTAAAAGTAAAATGACAATTGGTAAAGAAATACTTGCTTGTTGGTTTGATTTGTGATAAATTGGCTAGTCTTAGTTACGTAGAGGTCATGCCCGTTTTTTCGTAGAATTTTTGTAAATAATTTTTGCATTATTTTAATTATTTTCTTAGAATAATTTTTAATTGCTAGTATAATTAGTTTAATTAGTTTAAAAATGTACTTTTAATTTTTGTAATTACTTTTTATACAGAAAATAATTTTAGAAATTATCTTTTTACATTTTAGATTTTCATAATTCGATAAATTAATAAATTAAGGAATATTACGAAAATACATAGTCTCAGCGGAACGAACTTCATAAATACTAAAACGAGATCGTGCGCTTGCGATTAATTGTAAACTCATTTTCCGCCACATCAATGCACGAGGATAAAATAGGCTATAATGTTATATTTTGAGATTATCAACTAACGCTTTATGCATGGAAGAGTCGCGTTTTATCTTATTGCATATTTAGATATATATGTTAACCTGATTATATGTTGAGATATTATGTTAATCAGGGGGAGAATTTTTTTCAGGGGAGCTACACAGTCTCTCCGATATATTCAAGTATGTCATCATCAAAAAAGGGGGGGATTGTTAGTGTAAACCCCCCCCCCCCTCTCAAATCCGGGGCCAGAGGATTTGATCGTCACGCTGAAATCTCAATATAAAATAACTTGTTTAATCATAAACCTCAACCGACAATTATTCAAATTAAAAATATAACATCAGACCCCAACTATACCAAGATCTTTTAGGTTATAGTGCTAGAAACAAGATTTCCAAATTTCATAAATATTTTTTTTTCTTTTAAAACTCTTTTCAACAATTTCTGAGCTCAAAACTTAGACCACCGGTATAAATTCGACAAGAAGTATACCAAGACAAACTATTCAATAACATAACTATAATATAAATGAATAAACTTTATACAATAAAACTTATAAGGCAAATGCAACACTTCTAAAAATATCATGATGCCACGAAAATCAACGTGGCACACTCCAATTTGCAAAATACGAGGCTTGGCGCATACCTCGTGATTACCGGCTATACAAACAGACTTCGGGCGAGACCGCAATACATAAAATCTTAATTAACCACATTTAACATGAAATAAAATATATGAAAAATATTCTGGACCTTACAGGATCACCAGGGACCAAGAACAAGTATCATTTATGATCAAAATATCCCAAAATGAAATAAAACACATAATATTTCATTTAATACGTAATTAAACAATCGTAAAATATTATTTTAAATATTTTTATAACTCACCCGCTACTAGGGTGGACATGGATAAGATACCCGTAGAACCATAAATTTTTAACTTCAAAATAAAAATTTTCAATATGTCAAAAAATTCCAAATTTATAAAACATTGGAAAATTCCACGTATTAGAATATTTTAATAATTTAAACAAGTAAAAAATTTTGAACCCAGAGGAAATACCGGATAACATATCCACTCGATCCCCAAAATTTTAAAATGAACTCAATTTACCGATATTGATAAATCGATAGGCTTTTAATGAAATTTTGAAAATAATAAAAGTAATTAAATACTTACACGATACCGACAGGGATCGATACAAAATTATTAATTAGCACATTGGCCATTTAAGGACACCAACTCATCACACAGGAATAAAATCCCAAAATATTCAAATATTAATAATAATAACAAATTCTGAATATTCGAGATATTACAGTTAACTTGATGTTTTGATGATGAATACAATTTGCATTTGAATACTACATGCTTTATTATCTCAACTTGTTTTGCCAGAAGCATGAATTTAGGGGGAGTTTTACCCTCCTATAGTATATTGAGTAATCATCAAAAGGGGGAGACTAATAGCCTTATAATTTTGATGATCACTCTGTCAGCAAGCTAATAGGATTAAGCCAGTACCTTATAGCTAGCTGCTTGCTTGTGCTTTAACTTTGTTTTGCAGGGACTAAATAAATTTATGACCTAACTCAATGTCAGGAAGCTAAGATATTGCAAACTGAACATAATAGCAAGTTGAGACGGTATAAATAGTGCATGACAACAAGCTATCTGCCACTGCCCAGAATCATATCAAACAAGATATGCAACACTTAAATCAAGGAGAAATTATAGGAGATGAGTTGTAAGGACTATCTAATATATATAAGTCGTTATATATATTATAGCTCAGATTTTACTAACGTTCCTTTTTAAAATTGATTTCCTTAATTTTAGGAGTTTGTTATCTTTCAAATCTTTTTCCTAAACAAACTCTTATATATATCTTTTATGTGCATATTGAGGAAAAACCTTTTCTAAATGTTTTTACATATCCCTCTATATATGAATGTTATGTGAATGCTGGAAATTGAATTACCCTCACTAATTGAACGTGAGAACGGGATTCAAGATCTTACAATTATATTTTTTTAATTCAAGCTCCTTTCTTTCACTATAAATACTTGTGTGGTTGGTTCTTTTCAAGATGAATACACAAGAACAACTCAGTGCTTTGTATTGAAAATCTTTCTCACAAGATATAATTTATATATACGATATACATATATTTGAGAGTTCATTATTTTGAGTTATAAACACTTTTATTCATTATATTAGTTGTAATTGGTGTTACTGGATAAGTGAGCTTGGGAAACAAGGGTTCAGGGAACTATAGGCTAGAAAAGTCTATACTTTGAAAATATAGGGCTTAGAGGGAATAAAGTTCGAGTAACAGGGCGTTTCAACAAGCTACTATCAGCAACAGGGGAATTGAGGGAGATATATTAGTGAATCTTGTAATCGTGGTTGATCTTTAATACATTTTATTACTAGGTTTGGTAGAGGACCAGGACGTAAAGCATAGAGATTAGGAGTTGAACCTGGCTAATACTTGATTGTGTTATTTATTACTTTGATTTATGCACTACATTTTCATTTCACTAAATTAGCTGACATACTGTTTTATATTGCAATCAGCAAACCGATTAGTAAACAAAATTAATACTTGGTAAAAGTTAAAATCGGATAAAGTTAGTTAAATACACCCTCTAGGCGTGCATTCTCAGTTTCAATAGAAAAGCAGGTAAGAGTATCATGTCATATAAATTCTGACACCTTTCTTATTTTTTCTATTGGAGGTAGCTCTTAGCTGTTTTTTTCCACCAATGTTAAGTAGAAGTAAAACTATAGTGGATCAAGATAGTTAATTTGCCTTTTAATGATATGCTCTGTTTGGGATTATTAGTAAAAATTGATGTGCTATTAGATAAAACTTTTGGTAGAAAAAATGTTGTTGTAAAAATAAGATAACCGTCTAGTAAATTTTTTTTTGATTTTCTATTATTTTTTGTATAATATAATAAAATAATATTTTTGGTGAAATTTAATATTTAAATCTGTAATTGCTTCCGCAAAAGCTGAAAACAACTTATTTCACAAATATGAAGGTATTTGCTTTCTCTAAAAGTAGCTTTTTAGTCTTTTTTTTTTAAAAAAAAACTGTTTTTGTAATTATCAAATACTCCCTCCGTCCCGTTTATATTTGCCACATTTTCTTTTACGTCTGTCACAAAAGTATTTGCCACATTTTCTTATTAAAGCAAATAAAGACTTAAATATGTTAAGTTTTTCCAAATATGTTAATATTTGAGGTTAAGTTAGATAAGTTTTTATTAATTACTAAATATGTGAATTTAGAATGGTGGTCAATATTAGTGGGACGGGAGTAGTTTTTAACCCGCTTTTGAGCAAAAAAACTCTTATTGCATATGTAAATGTAATAGCAATACCGAACCGAGCAGTTTAGTTGAGTAGACCACGATTAGTTAACACCATTAATGAAATGTATTAAAAAATTAGTTTTTATATAACTAGTTTCTTATATTAAAATTAACTTTATACAAGTCCACATATTAATACTTTCATTTTATTATCACAGGCAATAGGTAAATATTCCAATTTTATGTATTAGTTTTTCTTTTTTTAATAAATTATAATTTTACAAATTTTATCATTTTTTTGACCAATTCTGGTTTTGGACCAATTAATCTTACCTAGGTTTTTATCAATAATTTCCGTCTAAATCCAATTAATTCATATTAGACAACAAACATTTGATTCTCACCTATATATAAAAAACTAGAATTTTTTTTTTAAATCTCTGTTGGGAGCTAGGTGCCGATTAATCAGCCGGGTAGGCCGTTGTATAGAGCCTCGATATTAACGATCAAATTGAAGTGCAGTAATTTGGCTTTTAGCAGAGGCGTATAAATTAGAAAAGGGTAAAACTTTACAATAAATCGTAATCTGTGGAATTAAATCAGGACGGTGTTGAACTTTACCTTTTCCTCCCAAATTAGTATCACGTGCAAGCTCTGTTTTTTATAAAATAGTCACATCACAAAGAAGTGCGTGGCGTTGCACAAATGTTTTTTCTATTTTGTGTTAAAGCGGCAATGAGACGAAATAAGTCTAGCAAAACAGAGGGGAGTGGTAGTTTGAGAAACAAGTAGTTGTGCTATGGCGTGCTTGTTTTTGTGTTATATAATGCGGGTTCTGTTCTTTCTTTCTTTTTTTTTTGTTCAAAAAACAGTTTCACCCTAATAAAATGTACCAAGATACAATGTTCGTTGGGAAGGGAATTCTTCATTGAAAAAATTTTATTATTTAATTGAAGGACATTTAATTTTCCCGGAAATTTAAATATTAAAATAACAATATCTAAACAATAATTTATTCTAGTTTTGTTTTAATAGTTATGTATTTTAATTCAAATTTTATAAAAAGAATTATATATGTTTTATCAAAAAAATTTAACAATACTTGTCAAAAATTCGAACGTATCATTAAAAACAAAAATTGAGGGAGTAATTTATCAAATTAATAACAAATTTTCTACCGAACAAATATGAAAATTATAAATTTAATTTATTTTAATTGATTTCTTATATTAACTAGTGTTGAACCTCTTTATATTTAATGAATCCCTTTTTACATAAAAACTAAACTAAAATATGTCAAAGTATAAATTTTCGCATTTAGTACATTTTATTCGTTTTAAGCCGTCTATGCTGACTAAGAAAATAAAGATGGCTACAATAAGTAGCTTGTATTTGACAATGCAAGTGATGTAACCACTGATTTCGAGTCTTAAAATGCAACTACCTGCTAGTGTCAAACACGGCCTGCTCTCATATATTATTACTATTTTGCTAGATTGCTTTTCGTGCACTTTTTTTATTATTATTTAACATGTGAAGTATCCAAATTAAACTTATTTTCCTATGTATGTCAAGCGTAGCCTGCCAAAGTTGAGTAGCTTTTGACTCAATAAAATATACGGTATAGATTACAAGTAATTATCTTAATCGGAAAATATACATTTAGATATGCAAATTTTTAAAATGAAAATACCTTGCTTCAAATATTGTATTATATTACGAATTATGCCTGTTACGAAATTGAGATATCGGTATTAATCGGTTTAGGTACCGGTTATAGATTAATCGTTAAATTTAGAATTAACCGGAAGGATTATTAAACAAAAAAATTGAATATTTTTTAATATTTTAATAACATTTAATATATTATCCTTATTTATTACTCCCTTCGTTCCATCCATTTTTTTACACTTCTCTTTTTTGATGTCCCTCTCAATTTTTTACATTACAAAAATTTCCAAAAATAGTAAACTTTTATAATAACAAAACAACTACATCCACTACTTTACTTCACTACATTCACTTTATACATTAGATATTGATCCGTCCCACCACTTTACCCACTTTCTCTACTTTTCACCACTAATTTACACTTTTTCTTAAACTCCATGCCCAAACTCAATGTAAAGAATTGGATGGAACGGAGGGAGTATAAAACAAATACTCCCTCCGTCCCAGCAGGATGTATACGCTGGGGGAGGGAGTGCTCGACACGCATTTTAAGGCTTATAAAAGTATAGTTCTATAAATTTTTTTGGAAATTTTTTTTTCTGTATAAAAATATAATAGTTTAACTTTTATTCAGAAAAAGAAAATTTTAAAAATAAATTATGGAACAATATTTTTTAAGAGCATAAAAGTGCGTGTCGAGTGCACGGTTCCCAACGTATACAATTGACTGGGACAGAGGGAGTAATCAGATTTTAAAAATAGTATCAAGATGAAATACTTTTTAAGAATTAATCTCCGTTGAGAATTTTTCAAAGAATCCGGAATTTGTTTACAATTTATTTAGGAATAAAGTCGTCACCGGTTAAAGAAAAATTGAAAAATAAATGAATGGAGCTGTTATGTAATGGAAAAATAAAAATTTAGCAAAATAAAAATAAAAATAGTGGTGCTAAAAAAGGAGTTGTCAAAAGGGTGGACCCACAAACTCTGCACGTATACCGGGAGATGACAGAAGTGTTTAAACATAAATACCCCTCAACCCATCTCAAGACATCAGTTGCAAAGGCCACACCACACCAGTTTTTATAAGCCTCTTTGCAATCAGCCTCACAAGGCAAACCCCAAACCTCTTCTTTTATCTTCTCTTCTGCCAAGGTACCTAGCTTTCCCATTTTCTTATTTTTCAGATCTAGCTCTATGTGATTGTTTAACTGTGTATAACATTTTGTTTTATTTTATTAATTTAGCTCAGATCTTTTTTGTCATGAATGCTTTCTGATTTGTGTAATGTGGGTTCATTCTGTTCCGATTATACCTTATTATGTGTCTCTGTCTGTGCGTGTTTGTGGCTTTCTGCTGTAATCTTTTATCTTTTTATTTTTATTTTTTGCTTATACATTTTGAGTTAATAAGCTTGATCGTTTTTTTATCTCCTCAGATTTAATGGGACATGTGTTGGTTTGATATTACTAACTTTTTTCTTTCTGTACACTGTGTAGGTGTGTATGTTAGTGACTGAGTTATATAAATTAGTACAGTCTCATTTTGTTTGTAAAATTATGAACAGTAGAAATCGGATCGATAATTGAGTATTCGATAAACGAATAAGCTTATCAAATGAAAATTTTATGTAACAGGGACACTGTATTTTTAACCTCCAAAATGAATAAAATTTTCCGGAAGGTTTATCTGTATTATATACAGAATTAGTAATGTTGTTTTGTGAGGTAGGACCACTAGCAATATGGCCATGTTGAGACGATAAAAGAAATAACTCACAGTGCTTCTGCATACAGGGGGATCACACCATAGGATGGGTAGGGGCTCCTCATTAAATTCTTAAAGTTTAGTACTAAGATTTTTTATAGTCTATTCGTTTGATATCCCAGCTCATCTGATAGGAACTTGTGATAAATGATTGATTAAAAATTAGATCTTGCTAAAGTATATACTTTTTCCTGAATTTCAAAAAAAATTATACGCTTTAGCTTCAGGAAATAAAGACTGTAAATATTGATGCTGTCCTATGGTCTTTATGTTCTGTTTGTGATTACCTGTTTTGCCTTTTTCATGATCGATTTTCTGCTGTAAAAATAGGAACTCTATATTCTACGTGAAAAAATATGTCATCAGTTCTGAATTCTAATAGGAAGCCAACATGTAATTCTGTGCTAATAGTTGTGGGTGGCTGTCAATGTTCTTACTCAAAATTTACCATTAGTTTTGGACCATCTTTTAGGAGTAGACATACCCCTCACGTGAACTATATGTGCTATACCAGTGTCTTCTGCAATACTTGCTCAATACTGACCTCCGGTTCCACAGTTTGTGCTTATGACTCCTCGCCAGTTCAGTAATAAATTTTTTTAATTTTATTACTTTGTTTTATCAATTCACTGTGATCTGTCATCACATATAAAAGCTTCTACTACTAATTTTTTCTTTTAATGTATGCATAAGAGAAAGACATTATGAGACTATATGAAATTTTCCTATTCTACAGTTTGTGCTTATGACTCCTCGCCAGTTCAGTAATAATTTTTTTTTGATTTTATTACATTGTTTTATCAATTCACTGTGATCTGTCATCACATATAAAAGCTTCTGCTACTAATTTTTTCTTTTAATGTATGCATAAGAGAAAGACATTGTGAGACTATATGAAATTTCCCTATGTTCTTGGGTGTAGATCAGATTACAAGTGATCCAGTCGTTGTGCTAACTGTTATACTTTGTTCTTGCAGGACTATTGAAAGATGGGCGCAGGTGGCAGGATGCCTGTTAACCCCCAGGGCAAGAAATCGGAAGAAGTTCTCCAACGAGTTCCTGTATCAAAGCCTCCATTTACAGTTGGGGATCTAAAGAAAGCCATACCACCACATTGCTTCAAGCGGTCCGTCCTTCGCTCTTTCTCATATGTTGTGTATGACCTTGTCATTGCATCCATCCTCTACTTTGTTGCCACCAACTATATCCAACTCCTTCCCCACCCTCTCTCGTACGTAGCCTGGCCTATATATGGTTTTGTTCAAGGCTGCTTCTTAACTGGAATTTGGGTCATCGCCCATGAATGCGGGCATCATGCATTTAGTGATTACCAATGGCTTGATGACACAGTTGGGCTTATCCTCCACTCCTCCCTTCTTGTCCCTTACTTCTCCTGGAAGTATAGTCATCGTCGTCACCACTCTAATACCGGTTCCCTTGAGCGTGATGAGGTGTTTGTCCCCAAGCCCAAATCTGAGCTCCAGTCTTTCGCAAAGTACACGAACAACCCACCTGGTCGTGTCCTCACCCTTCTTGTTACTCTCACACTAGGTTGGCCGTTATACCTGTTATTCAATGTTTCTGGAAGGCACTACGAGAGGTTTGCATGCCATTATGATCCCAAGAGCCCCATTTACTCAGACCGTGAACGTGCTCAAATCCTTGTTTCTGATGCTGGTGTACTTGCTGTGAGTTACGGATTATACCACCTAGCAATAGCAAAGGGTCTTGCTTGGGTGCTTTGTGTTTATGGAGGTCCTTTACTAGTTGTAAATGGATTTCTTGTACTTATCACGTTTTTGCAGCACACTCACCCTTCATTGCCACATTACAATTCATCGGAATGGGATTGGTTGAGAGGAGCTCTAGCCACAGTCGACAGAGATTATGGAATTCTGAACAAGGTGCTCCATAACATCACTGATACTCACGTAGCTCACCATCTGTTCTCGACAATGCCACATTACAATGCAATGGAGGCCACAAAAGCAATCAAGCCAATATTGGGTGATTATTACAGGTTCGATGATACTCCGGTTGTGAAGTCAATGTGGAGGGAGGCAAAGGAGTGTTTATACGTTGAACCAGATGAGGGGGACCAAGGTAAAGGTATCTTCTGGTACAACAATAAGCTCTAGATTGATGTTAAAGTTAAGAGAGAAACAGTGGGGGGAGGTGAGATTGTTAGCAGATGATTATTTACTCCCCTAATTTAGTGTTACCCTAGGTTGTTTTTGTACTGTGAACCTCCTAATATTTATTAGCTTCAATAAATATGTTGTAATGCTTGGACATTAAAATGTTTTAAGTTGTGCTCAATCGATTGTAAGCTCTCAAGTCTTGGTACCTGTTTGGACAGGGTACTTATTCATTTCATTTGGTTCAAACGTCCGTTCTACACTGTATTTACTGTTTGGCAAATTAAGCCAATGCCCTTTCTTACAGCATAAACTAGCTTTGTAGCCCGTGCGAGGCACGGGCATGTTCTGAATATCAATTTTTAAAGAGAGAAAATTGCTTAGATTATACATTTTTTGTTTTTCTCTAAACTATATCTATTGCTGTTAAANAATACACTTGTTAAATACTCCTCTTGTCCATGCCTGTGTTGGGTGATTTTTGCGACCCAATTACAACAAATATGCAGCAAGATAGAGTACAACATAGTGTTTTCACAAGATGTCTAATACAATCACGTTAGGTCAGCTCATTCTTGAGTCACATCTGCACCAGTTTAAAATATAGGATCTTCCAATCAGCCCAAATGCAAAGGATCTGCTATGCAAGAGTAACAATTAGTTGTGAACAGTATAGAACATTATAGTATCAAAACTTCCCCAATTTAACTAATCCATAACCCTTTGAGTACTATTGTTTCGAAAGTTTAAGAATTACATCATCTTCATCGAAAGTATAAACATTTTATGATATCATCATCCTCACACACCTCTTAAGTCTGCACATACTAATGAAATTATTATATGGTCTAGTCTTGCTAATCGGTTTCTAAGCTTTTTATAACTTATTTGGATTCTTAAATGTCGATCATTTTCAACGGGTATCATTCAAAGTCTACCTACATACATGAATACAATATAACATTAACGGTTTCTCAATAAATGATATAATTAATATATAAAATTAAAATGTATGAAAAAGCTTTAACAAATCACA
>PHNY01104649.1:583-12236 GCA_003724115.2 Anethum foeniculum
ATTGTCATATTCAACATGAGGGTGTGCAATGTATTCGACAGAACATGCCCTAAAAATCTGAGTGACACATTTTTTGATCGATGTATATATATTTTTTGTTTGAATATATTTTTTTTCCAAAAAAATATACAAATGAAATAAAGGTTGAAAAATAGTAAATGTTAAATAATTATAAATTATTATCTTGAGCAAAATTAAAAAATATTATATTAATCTTAAAGATTTATATAAATTAGAAAAAAAATAATAAGAAAAGTGAGTAATAAGAATATTAATTTTTTTGATAAGTAGTTAGATTACTAGTCTTAATAATTAAATACTTTTCTTTTTAATAATTCAATTTTTAGGTGATTAATTTATTTTAAATTATATCTATATTTAATGTTTACATATCAATGAAAAAACTTAATTTAAAAATTAATTAATATTTATATATAAATTTAAATAAGTTTACATCTAAATTAGTTTTTATGTGATTATCTTTTTGTTTATAATTATTATATCTTACTATTTTGTACTTGTAATATTCTTTTTCAATTTATAATATATTAAATTAATGTTAAACAACACAAATTTTAATTAATTTTTATTATTTTATTTATTTACTACTTTTTTTGGTCTAGGCACATTTTTATGATTTTGCACGGGGCCCTTAAAATCTACACAGCTCTGATCATATTATATAAGTTACTCCCTCCGTCCCACAATACAAGTCATTTTTGGAAAAATTATGCATATTAAGAAATTATTAATTTGATAATATTTTTCCACTTATATCTCTCATAAATGAATATGAATGAATGTAGACTCTTATTTATTCAAGAATACCAATTTTGGAATAATGTCATTATATTTGCATTGGAAAGGAAAAATGAACATGTATTATGGGAAAAAAATTTCTTTCAAAAGACACTGAGAGAGTATTTTTATTATAAAACTGAATAATTTGACCAATTAATCCCCCTAAATATCGTCCAACAATTACAACGTTAGGTTTAGGCCTTTAAGGGACAAAATAGGTGTGTGTTTTAAGGGACCAATTAATTCCTCTGGTATGATGAATAATTGGGTTGATCAGTTAGGGCTGAGCTGAGCTGAGCTGAGCTGATTAATTTGGAACCTCTACAGAATAATATTGGGCTTTGACCCTTACCATAGATGGGCTCATAAAAGATATGGTCACTCTCATACATGGGCTATCATATCACCTTCATTTGAACATGGATTGATCATAAGTTCCAGTAAGAGTAGTTTTCAGGAGTGCGTAACACATACGTTAAATGAGGAAACCCTAACCTAGAACTAGCTAGGTTTCCACACTGTCTAGATATGAGCCCCCTCTAAATGTGTATGTATCTCCTACAACTTGCGAGCGTGAAGTATGGTTGTCCATTCTTATTTATACTTTTCACTGGAGATTAGGGTTGCTGTGAGCTGTCTATAAATAAAATAAAAAATCAAACAAACTAATATTAAAAAAAAAAACAAGGATAATATTAAAAGAAAACGTACATGTTACCCATATTTCTTCTAAATATAATCCTCAATAATGCCTGTTTTACTATAAATTATTTCATATTTTTTCGAATTTTCAATATGTATTTTTTTTAAAAAAAATAGTGTTACCTAATCGATGAACGAATTAGTCAATGTATAGAATGTTATCGGAGAAAATTAATGTATTAGGGTATATATAAATACTAGAAGTGTTTGACTCCAGATTATACTAATATCTAGTGGATTAATATCTTTACTTGATCTTGAATAGCAACAGCCAGTAGAATAATAAGATCTCTGCTGATCTCTGGTTTTATAGCCAAGTTGATTGAAAGAAAATTAGTAGAAATCAGATAGTTTCAACTTCCCTAAACACCAACGAATATTTAAATTTTATGATTCATTTATTTATTCAATAGTAATATAGAAAATTCTGCTGTCTACCGATAAGATTGCACATACTTAACTTCTACTCCCTCTCTCACAGTAGTTATTAACATTTAAATTTAGATATTTAATTTTTATTCAGAAAAAAAAAAATTCTAAAATAATTTATACAACTATATTAGATAAATTTAGATATTTAATTTTTATTCAGAAGAAAAAAATTTCTAAAATAATTTATACAACTATACTAGATAAGAGCTTTAAAATGTATCGAACACTTCATTTCAAAATATTAAGAACAAATAGGACGGAGGAGTACATCATTGACGTTTATGCTTCATTTTCATGACCTTTAGAACTTGTATTAACCAGTAATGGCGGATACCGGTGCGAAGGGACCGAGATTAAAATATTTTAAAAATTAAATTTATTAAATTATGAAAATGGATAAGAGCTATTTTCAAAAATATGATTTTTAAAAAAAAATTCACAATAATACGGTTTTGCAATCCCATTTGCAACCTCGAATGCAATCACATACAACCTTTAATGTAATCAAAAATAATTTTAATTATTTTTCAGAAAACGTAAATTAAGTTGTATATCTGATTGTTTTTGCTTGCAGATTGTATTTTTACAAATATTTTTTAAAAATATTAAAATCACAAAAAAATTTAAAAAACGTAATATATTTAATAATTTCTCTTAATATTATTCAATTTAAATATCGGAAAAATTACTGTCATAAATGATTTCAAAAGTCATTACATGTTCTAGACCATCAATGTTTCTTCCTATATTTCTACACTCGGGAAGACTTCATCACTTACATTACATTTCATGCACGACTCGGTCAGTCTTTCTGAACCCTATTATCTTTTCCTATTTTGTTCTAACTATCCATTTTTCAGTCAAAGAACGCACTTTGTTTCTTCGTCCTTTTTTAGTTTTTACCCTAAAAAAACCCTTTCAAGCATGAGAAGCAGCAGCTATTTGAGAAAATGAACGCGTTTTTAGCATATGATGACAAAATATCAAAGTCAATCCATTATTATAATTAGATCCATAATTTCAACTCCAGTTTCCTTGTAATCTTCCTCAACTGGCTTCTTTCTCTTTCACTTCTCACTATATAAACTACACTTCATTTTAATATCTTCTCATACTCAACTAAAGAAGAAAGATTTTATTTTACTTTATTTTTCGATTTCAAAAATATTATAACATCTTTATGGCAGAATATTGTAGCATGGAGGAAGACTGGGGTTTGCAAGCGATTGTTAGGGCATGCAGTCATGATCAGTACATACCTAATAGTGTACTTGACTATAATTATCGCGATGATCTTTTTTACGATTTTCCTGATTTTGAAGAATTGAAGAACAATGATGGTTCAGTACTCATTGTGAATGAACTGGATGATCTTTACAAACCCTTTTATGATCCGACTGCTATTTGCTCTTTCTCTCCACAGTTAGAGCATTTAGATTCTTTAGGAGATGAGGTTAAATCTGAGCAAGAAGATATGAAGGTTCTTGAACATAGTGAAAGTGCACCGGTTGCAAAACCTACAGCCGTCACTCCTGCAGCTAAATACAAAAGGTAATCAGCTTTTCTTCACTACAACACATAAGACTTTTTACACTAATTTTACACTAGTCTGGTCATAAATGCTCCATTTCTGACAAAAAACAATTATGTCGTTTATAGTCCAGTTGAAAGTACGGTCACAAGCTCAGCTTTATAAATCCGTGTGTGTTTCTTGAAAGTTGAAGTAACCTTTACATTAACTAATGTATTGAATCTTTTTTGGTTAACTTAATCAGGAAAAACCAGCAGAAAAGGGTGGTGGTTCAAGTAACAGCAGAAGGTCTTTCTTCTGATTTATGGGCTTGGCGTAAATATGGCCAAAAACCCATCAAAGGATCACCTTATCCGAGGTAAATATATACTAATACGGATAGATCTAGCTAGGAAGAGACACCACTATATGTGTCTCCTCTTGACAACTTATAATCGCCAATAAATTTTTACGAAAATATTAATATGCTCCCGCAAAAATTTAAAAATTTTAGCATTTTCTTCCAAAATATATACTTGTGTACTCCTAAAGGAAAATTTCTGGATCAGTTCTTTATCTGATGTGTATATAGATTTTCAAAAACATGACTGTACTAATGACTTTGTTTTTTGAAATGGAACAGAAGCTATTACAGGTGTAGTAGCTCAAAGGGGTGTTTAGCAAGGAGACAAGTGGAACAAAGCTGTACTGATCCCGGAACGTTTATCGTAACCTACTCAGCTGAGCACAACCACACTCAACCAACTCGTAGAAGCTCTCTCGCAGGAACTAATCGCCAAAAATTCTCGACTATGAAAAGAACTTCTTCCGGTGAAAGCTGTGTGTCATCACCAACAACAAAATTAGTACAAGTTGGTGAAGTTCAAGCTCTCAAAAAGATTAAAGATGAGAAAAAAGATAGGACATTAGACGATATCGATGAACAAGCAATGCGGCAAGATATCTGTAGTGATGATCATGAGTTTGTCATTCCGGATTCTATCATGACCGAAGATTTCTTTGTTGCATTACATGATTTGGATGGACTGGTTTCAAGTTCATCATTCTATGGTTGTTCTTCACAATAATTAAAAAATGTGTATGAAATATAGATAGTTATATAAACTCTCATTTTCATAAGGAAAATGCTATGTACCCCAAAATGGTTTCCAAAAAAAATCTCAAATGATAAGTGTTTTATTTTTATTGGTTATAATGAAATGACTCCCTTGCATTCACACCAACCTCCCCAATTAAAATTTTTCATTATGCCACATCATCTTTGCCACGTCATTGGGGAACAATCTTTATGTACCAATTTGGGGTACCTGACATTACTCTTTTCATAATCTGTGTTCTACTAGTTAATATGTTTATCACATGCAAAGCTGTAAATCTTTGGATCCGTGTTCTACTAGTTAATATGTTTATCACATGCAAAGCTGTAAATCTTTGGGTTACAAAGAAATGTGAGTCATTAACCATATGTGTGCAGTGTGCACACTTTGATTGTGTCACGTGAGTAAATATGTAAATTCCTCCGTATGTTGATATTCTTCAAAGTACAACTTTAAAAACTTAATATTATTCAAATTTGTAAATATATAATACAAAAAATTACTTCAAGATATATTGCTCTTAAAATTTTATGATTAATCGGATAACCATTAATTAATCGGAGAACTAGTCGAAATAATTTTCAAAAAATATACTCCCTCTGTTTTTTTTATTTGTCACTTTGATTTTTAGCACACATCTTTATATTTTTTTGACCCGATAGTAAAAAATATTATTTTTGATTAATTTTTTTTCTGAATTAAAGTTTTGATTGTTTATTTTTATTCAGAAAAAGAAAATCTGAAAAATAATTATTTTTAATATGCGGTCAAAGGATCTAAAAATGTGTGCCAAAAGTCAAAGTGACAAATAAAAAAAATAAAGGGAATAATAATATTTAATTTATCAAGCTTAATATATTATTTTAAGAAAAATATGCAGTAATTAATCATTCTAAAATCGAATCGGCACTGCACCTGACTTTATACTGATTAATCGGATAATTATTGGTAAAATTGGTAAACTTTAAAACAGAGACGCTGATACGTTGACGATGATATTTAAACAAGCCGTCTTAAAACGAGTTAATATTACTCATCATTCATATTCTTTAGGTGCTTAAAAATATTGGACTCGGTGCGTACTTTACGATCAACTTGAACTTCGGAATGATTTTATAATGTGAAAGATTGATATTACATGTGTTATTTCACATCATCGAAAGCGATGGTCAAAACTGTAACTCTGTAATTATATTCTACATGTGCTAACTCAATTACCCACCCCTTCATTTCAATTAAATCGGCTCCCGACATGACGGCAACGAGTCATTTCATCAACATTCCGGACTTGCGTGTAATTCAAGTGTCCGTTTACCTAAAATTATGCGTTAAATTTCATCGTTTAATCTTTTTCTTCACTTACCGCCCGCATCGCGAAGAGTTAAATTCAAGCAAACGGTACCAAAAGATTTATAGTATGAAGCAAAATTAGTTATACTTCCTGTAGTATATGTTCACTGTTTGCACGCATTTTGAGGCTCCTATAAAATGTAGTTATATAATTTTTTTTAATTTTTTTTCCCGAGTAAAAGTTTAAACATTAAACTTTTATTCAGAAAAGAAAATTTTTTTTTAAAAAAAATTATGAAACTATACTTTAAATGAGCCTTAAAAAGCGTGCCAAAAAATAACGCAGATAATTCAATGGGACAGAGGGAGTATTATATAGTCAGGCACATGAAGTCGTAGAAGCGTCATCTAGCTACATGTTTCTACATCAGAGAAATTTGGTTAATTATCTAAGTAGGCGTGTACTACTGCTGTCTATTGCAAAACTACCTACTAGCAGGGAGCAAACAAAATGAATACCTGGTTAGTTATACACCTTAACAGGATACCTAATACGACGATTAAGGAAGTTGCACTGACCAGTATTTCACGATTCTTGACAAAGGATTGATCCTACCCAGCAGTACTAGCAGGTTGCGTCGATACATTAATCACTTCATTAGTAGCATTCATATTCATTGTCCTCAGGACATGATACGGGATACCAGATGGAGATGTGGCCACATTGGTTAAAGGCCTAGTAGGTTGAACCGGCTGTGTTGGTTGATTGATGAAGAGGTTGAGTGCAGCAGAATAAGCTTGCCCTGATAAACTTCCACGCATGCGGCCTGTAGGCCGCCATTCCTGCTGTGCTGCTGATGATTCCATTAAATCTTCAGGCCTCGTTACAGGTTGGACTGTTCCTTCAGTGTTGCCCATCAAAGGCCTGTTGTGCGCAGAAACATTCCTTATAATAGGAGGTGCTTGTACTTGCATCGAATGCAATTGTGATCGCATTCTTGCTACATAGGATGCTCGTTCAGCTGCACTAAGGAATTGGCCCTGCTGCTGACCAACAGGCGGTGTGAGAGCAACGCTATTCAGAGGAACTCCTTGATGATTTTGAGCCGGTGGTAAATGAGCTGATGATCTGGCTAGGCTAGGGGACTGACTCCGTATGTTTGACATTCTTTGCCCTATAGATTGTTGTTGATGCAAGTTTCGACCATCAGTAAAAGGTACTGCAGGGACTCCATAACCACCAGGATGTTGACCAGAAGCTGGTAGTGTAGTAATTGGTTGAGATAATGGACTTGGACTGAATGGACCCTGCGCACCCCAACTCTACATGGAGAGGAAACAATTAGCCAGTCAAGCATTAAACTGTCTGTATGCATGAAGCAAACAAAATAATGAGATAACACAGATCCAAAGTAAATAGTTTTTCATACCCCTATGTGCTGCTGCAACGAAGATAAGGACATGTATGACCCCTGGTACGAACTGAGATGAGACCCAGGCTGCTGATGCCTTTCAACATTACTGAAATATGGGTCAGGCCCATTTACCATCAATGGGTTAGGAGACATCTGAGAAGTATTTATTGGCCTTTGTTGTGAAATAGATGTTGAAGCTTGGACAGGAAGGCCCTGAAGTGTAACAGCTACTCTGTTTGTATTTATGGATGTTGTAGGAAACCTCTCATATTCATTGGCCACATCAAAATTACAAACCTGTTGCAATTGCGTATTAAAAGGAACAGCAATCTGGCTTGGCGCAGCAGATGCTGTAACGGAAGGTGCATCAAAACCCTCAGGTTCCTGGTTAAGAGCAGGAGATATGGCATCAGTTAAAACAGGAGATGTATAACTTGTAGGTGCAGATACAGGAACACCATTAACTAGGGCATCTATCCTGCCAGCTGATGTTTCGGATCCATTCATGGGCAAATAAACTCCTGACCTGTAGCAATCTTCTCTTTGCAAGGGAGTGCTCTGATCAATTGCATTTGTACTCGTTGTACAAGGGTTGCTCAACTGGTCCTGATTATGCGCTAAAAGGGGATTTACACATTCATTTTCACCAGCATGCACTATGTTTATCTCATTATCTTCTTCAGTTAGATCCATTATATCAGGGAGGTCGACTGCCGCTGTACACTTAGGTTCTTCCTCCGGAAGGACAAGGACATCTTGAATACAATTTGAGGTTTGCTTGTCACTTTGATCATTGCTTTCAGTTGCAGCTTTCCATGATCCATCAGCAAAAATCATCACACCGGCATCATTAACTTCCACTTCCTCCAAAATCTGATATAATAATCAACGTATTTACTAAAAAGCACAAAATATTCAATTACAGAAATAAAATAGCAACAAGTACTTGCCTTGACCATCTTTTGATCTATACGAATGTCAGTAAAGCAGACAGACTGGTTACAATGTGGGCAGCGCCAGGATGGCCTTCTTAAATTCATCTCCACATAATTGTCTAGATCAAAACACTGTCAGAAAGGGGCAAGCCATAGCATACATTTAGTGTGACGCTCCATTAACCAGAATTGGAAGAGAATGAGGTAGGTACGAAGTGAACTTCAAAGCAATTGTAGAAATTTTTGGCAAAAATTGATTTCCATCATTTCAAACCAAGAAAGGACAAGTGAGAAAAAGGGTGGAAACTGGAAACTATTAAGTAAACCTCAACATATAACTATATGAGATATCAATAAGGAATTGCATGACATTAAAGCGACAAACTGAAGGATACTTACTACAACTCCCATCTCGCCTTTATAATGTTTAAACATTTTGTTTCTCATTAATGTCCATTGAGCTTTTAGACTTCTTTCCCATCTCAGTTACAAGTAAAGAAATACACATGTCATTACCGTATTAAGAAACGAATAAAAACACCGATGATCTCCTTAGCTTAAACACCAACCAACTTACATTCTTCACCGGATAGTTACAGATTACGACTTTATGCATAGTTCATTAACCAAATAAGGAAACACATCCCTTACTATGGCATAATCACCTTCTCAGAGCAGATCTTTAACCCAATACACTATGTTGGAGCAACTTTATTACATCAAATTAATGTAAAAGTTCCACTATTTCCGAAATAAAATCCAACCCATTTTACACCACATACTACACCAAAAGGTATCTTAATCATATGAATAAGATTGAGAAAAATGGTATAAATTTGATTTAAAAGGTATGAAAGTCTTTGAACTAATGAGAACAAGGGTATGATTGGGATCAAGAAAAACTCTATAGAAATTGCAGCTTTCGAAGTTGGGTTGGAGTGAATCTTTACACTAAAATAATGCAAAATTAAAAAAAAATAAAAATAAATTAAAGTTGGGTAGGAAATGGCATTAAGACATTGAAACTTTTAGAAGCAGCTAGAGCTACAGGAAAAACATTTGCTCCTCTAGCTTACTGTAAGGCGTAAACTACTACCCCAACAGTATTCTTCCCTCTTGCAAGTATTATACTGATGAAAAAGACATTGATCCTACCTTAGATGCATCTAAAACCTGCTATTAAAGACAATAATTATTAAATTACTAATTTATTACTTCTATCAAAACGCGCAAGCATAATGTTAAAATCTCTCAAAACAGTCTAGCAAATACATTTCAAAGGAGGTTCTTGTATTGGCAAGTTTGCTACTAGACATCTGCAAAGACAAAAATCCATCCATTGCTTTAGTTATTGTTGATCAACAATAACAACTGCAAAAGGTTCCTCGCACAACTAGCAGCTGTTTTCTATTAATGTGCAGACAACAGGACTGACCTGATGATGTTTGCATGAATGACCTTTGACAGGAATTTTGATACGCTTCATGCTGTTGACATTAAGAATCAACAAAAATGTTCAGAAATTTAGCTATGGACCAAATTCAAATTTAAAGGTTAATGAGATAATTAGTTAAAGTTCAGGAATCTACATATAACAATCAGAGATAGAGTTATGCATGAGCACAAAACCTACAAGTGGTTGATTGTGTTAGCAAGCCCATGCATGTAGTAACTTGGTAGGTTACATAAAGTTTCCAAGAAAGTAACTTGGCGGTTAACGAGTTATGAATGCTCATATACAACTCAGTCCTTGGCATTTAATTTAACCTTGAAGCAAAAGGTCAAGTAGGAATCATCCTCGCTAAACAAGTTCCACTTATATGCCAATAGAGGATTCTACCATGTCCATAATTACTTTAAAACGACTGAACATTTTAGGCGGGAGATATATATAACAATGCAAAAGGCATACCTTAATGGACAACTTAGTGATACTCGAGATGGCCCTTCAATCAACTCCAGATCTATGTAAACAATAATAATTATTATAATTACAACAAGGACGGTAAGTACAGAAACATAGTGCAAGAACCATACATGATTCAGATTAATATATATTATCAACAAAAGAGAAGTCAAGAGGTGGGACCTGAATTCAGTAAAGCAACAGTAGGCTGAACATAATCTTGCAAGGAGGGACGAACAGGAGGTGTCCCCAAACTCATACAGGCGACAATTATTACATAATTTCCTACACAAAAGTATAAATGGTCTCAGGGAACAAATTAAACCAGAAAAAAAAATATAAGTAGCAGAACCATTACAAACCGTTAAACTGCCCCACAGCTTGAAGAAGATTCGTTCCATATTTCAGCATTTTAGTTACATTGGTAGGAAGTTGAGGTCCATTTTCCTGACCAGGGGAAATTAAAATTGTTTGTTACTATTTTATAGAAGTATGTCAAAATCTAATTTTTAATAGAAACTGAAAACCAACCATGAAGACGTTGCTTCTACTTTCAACACCCTTCCCATTCATCAGAAAGCTTCACAGTCAATGACGAAGAAAACTGGTCAGAGGAATCTTTTTGTTTTTTAAAAAAAAATGAGTTCAAGAAGATACAACTTTTCATACTTCACTCGCTGAGGACTTATGATACACGCTGATGTCTCCAGGTTTTCTATTTCAGCAACAACCAACCACTGCAGAGCACATAAGAACAAAACATAAGCAGACCGGATTGAAATCAAAGTATCAAGTATTAACATTACATTCAGGAGACAGGGGATTAAGAGAAAAAAAGAATGGGAAGATAAAAATCATTTAGCCCGCAACCTTTCATAGCTAACCATAACCTTAATCAGTTGCAGGTGGGAAAAAATACACTGTAACCTTCAAAATACTTACTTAACCTTAAGCTTAAGATAGGTTACATAAAGTTTCGAAGAAAGTAACTTGGTGGAAAAGTGATATTGGTGTGCCGTGGTACATGTTTTTATGTATATGTTCCACATATACCATGTATACTTCTTTATGTGTATTTCAAGTATAAAGGAATGTGAGTAATATATACTACTCATATTTAATAAGTAGAGATTTATTTTGTTCTGTGCATTTCAAGGATAAAGACATGACGTCGCACTGAAATAATGAGATAATTCAAATCAAAAGTATATGGTTGAGAAATAAATAGTGAAACTAGTTATGCACGTGCGCAGAAACATTTGGCTTTGTGTATAGATTGTTTTCTACTGGCAATTTGTATTTCAATCCAACTTTTGGCAAATTTAAGACCTGATGATTCACAAATACGAAAGGATTTTGCCTTAACTTCGCTCCTAAACCTTTCTTTATATAATAAATACATTTTTTTTCCTTGGACTTCCATCTCATTTTAAGGCACCAAATACCTAGTCTACAAGTCAGTTTACCAAGATTTAACAGCTAGAATTGTGTTCAGCTGTGAGTGAGTGTATGTGTGTGTGAGAGAGAGGGGGGGGGGGGGGGGG
>PHNY01104650.1:0-15141 GCA_003724115.2 Anethum foeniculum
CTCTCTCTCTCTCTCTCTCTCTCTCTCTCTCTCTCTCCCCCTCCCTCTTGCATTTGCTTGTATTTGTAAGTGTATTTGAATATGCTTGCTTTACTGCGTTTGTACATGTGTAGGTTATTGATTGTTTCTTTTTCTTTTATTGTTTGCTTTGGATGGTAATTTGATTTGTTCACGGTATTTACTATAATTGTAGTTACTATATTTTCGGGGAGTCTTGGGGAGTCTTTGATCACATTTTGGATTCTAGTGAGTATTGCGCAAGTTTTTGGACATGGATTCTGGCTTAGTTTAATTGCCTCTGTACTCGTTTAAAGATTGAAAGTTTTATGTACTAATGTATGCATGGATCTTGTGCTTTAGGTAAAGTTTCTGTTTTTAATAGTTTTTTATCTGTTGACTATGAAATGGCCTTGCAGAGCTGCTGCTATGTCACTAGCCAAGCGACATGCGGATGGTTCACTACCAATTGAAGACTTTAACCTTGAGCTGGAGAATCAGAGCGGAGAGAAAGTGCAGTTGGGAACAGAGAATGACCAGAGGTATGGAACTTGAGTCAGATTTTATATTGTGTAGATGGAACCAATGGGCCTCATATATTACTTTTATTGAAAAAAAACAGGGCAATTATGACGGGCCTAATGCTTCATGCAAGTGCAAAACAGCTGATTAAAAGACGACAATATGAAGATGCTCTTGAAGTCCTTACCATGGGGGAGGTTTGTCGTGGTGTACTATATTTGACATATAACGCAAATCCAATATTTTGGTTACTTTGTCTAATGCTGAATTTTCTTGGTGCAGGAGGCTTTTTCTATCTGCGACCCGAAGCTCATTGAGGCGAGTTAGCCGCTCTTCCTTTCCTTAAAATTGTCATTTATGAAAAGATTAACACTTCTGCAGTAACTTCACTTAGAATTGTCATTCTTAAAGAGAATAGCGCTTCTGCAATAAGTTTCTTGCAGTGTTGTCATAATTCATGTAATCTTTGCACAAAATCTTGATACCAAGTGTACATGTTCAAGTGAAACACATCTGTGAACATTATAGACACCTGTTGCAAAATCTGTTTTAAGAATTGAGCATATAGTACTGGTTTCATTGGCTCCCAACATTACTAGTTATGACGCTTGTTATAGCATCTGAGTCTTTTTAGTTATATTTTTGTGCTTTAATTGAATCACCAATTCCTGTTAACAAAATATGTTGGTTTCATTTCTTTTCTTTCCCTGTCTGTCAGCTGGTGGATAATGTCCCCATACTACAAATTGATATGGTCTGGTGCTATTTTATGCTCCGAGATATGAGCTGGCTCTCCTTGGCAGGAGTACGCCTTGCTAAAGCTAGAGTTGGGATTGAGCGTGCACATGGTAAAGAATCCAGTCGAGTAAGAATCCTGCAAGGAGGTCGCTGCCCAGAGCTTCCTTTGTGAGTTCTTATGTTATGGCTAAGGCTATTTTTTGTCCTTTTATATGTTAAGATCTTAGATACAGGAAGAAGTACTGAATTGTTGTCTGATCTTGTGGTTCTAGATACTTGAGAATGGACCTCCTGGAAGGGGTGGTGGCATATCACAGTGGGCTGCTACAAAAATCCAAGGCTTTTTTGGCCTCAGCTCAAGCTAAGTACTTGCAGGTTAGTATATCTTCCTAGCAGCTACATGATGTTGTTCTTTACAGTATTGATGGGGGTAAACTACATGAGTATATGTACCTGTAAACAAACAAACTATATGAACCAGCAACTAATATGGCAAATATAAAAATTCCATGTAATATATATGGCAATTATTATAAGACATTCAGGCAAAGAAGGGGTCAATAGTAATATATTCTGATGTTCTGTTTACATGATAGTGTTTCTTAATCAAGAGGTTCACCCTCTGTTTCTTATGCGAAGTAGTCCAGTGATGATTTTAGGTCTGTACTTGGTTAAAAGCGGGACTAAAAGAAGTTTGCAAATGTCATATTAGATATCTCATTGAGGAAAAATGTATAATCCCCTATTCACCATCAAGAGCAGGGGTGTAGCCACATTATAATTAACAGCTTACATTTATGTGTCATATATATCATTTTTAAATAGGTTTAAATTATAATTTATTTTTCACCCCCCATAAAATAAAATTTAAACATTTAGTTCAAAATTTACTGTAAAATTTAAGTTTTTGGTTGATATCTCCAGTTGCCTTTTGCTGATTTGTCAGCCATGCATGAGTTTTTTCATTTTCCTTATGAATGCATTTCTGAGTTAAAACTATTCTTCTCAAGGGGATTGGGTTTACTAACACTACGAACCCATTAGGAATCATGTGTCCATTTTAAGACTGACATTGGAACTTGTACTATTAGCAAGGTTCTATGTAACACCAAAAATTCCCTGAATATATTTTTCCTGCCCCCAGTTGCATCTCAAACAAAAATGCTATTTTCTTCTTTCAGCTTCAGGTGCCTGATGAACTTCTGTCACTACTTATGAGCATGGGGTACAAACAAAATGATGCAAAGAGGGCCCTTCGTATGAGTGGTCAGGATGTCGGGAGTGCTGTTGAGCTTCTTGTTGATCTGAAGGAGAAAAAAATGCGTAAGAGGGAAGATGACAGACGTAGACAACATGAGATTTTGTAAGAGTTTTAAGGGTGTGGATGAATGTTCTTTATGTTCTCTTCATAGAGTTTTGCTGAAGCGCTAATACATCACTAATTTTAGGGAACAAAAGCGTTTTGGAATAACACCCCTAAGAAAAGCAGTGGATTTACAGAGGTTGAGTGAACTGGAGTCCATTGGGTAAGTACTTGCAAAAATATATGAGGTCACCTTAAGTACAGATATTGTTTAGTAATTACTAATTACTGCTGTATCGTTGGGTCATTTCATGGCTATCTGGGACAGACAAGCGGAGATTGGATTTCTTTTCTTTTTTTTTAATTTACCACATGTATATATTAACTCTAAAGATTGTCTGTAGATATATCAATTTTGCCTACTGTTTATTAGATCTTCATAGGTTGAAGAGCTCCCTGGCTAGTTACAATTGTGTGGCTACTTTTAGTTTCTTATGTTTCATATCGCATGAGCTTGAGATGATCTACAATGAATTTGTCCATAACCCTCATGTACAGTGGACTACTCCTATGGTCAGTAATTTGATCTGGTTCCTTAAACTGGCAGGTTTGAGAGAGCACTTGCTGCTGAAGCCCTAAGAAGAAATGAGAATGATACTCAGAAAGCTTTGGATGACTTGACAAATCCAGAAACTAATTCTGCTATACAGGTTAGGTATCTTCTTGTTTTAATATGAATTTTAGTTCTATGTTAATTGTATTAATTTTTCTTTATATATTTGGTGTAGCTCACTGTCGAATCAAGGAGAAGGAAAAGACTTCATCAAGAAGCAGATGCTGTAATTGAAAAACTTGTTTCCATGGGTTTCCAGAGACCAATTGGTAATTATTTCCTATCTAATGTTGTGATGCCACAATATTTATTATTATTTTTTAATTATCTATCTGTATTAGTTATCGGTTGTCTTCTTAAGCTTCACAATATTATAAACAAATTGGTCGATCAACATAAAAGAAGTGTAACTATTGTTCAGGAGTTTGTCAATGAAATGCTTTCAATTGCAAAAAGACATGTGGTTTCTGGAGTGTTCTTCGATATAGGAACCTTTTAAGTGAGGTTTCTCATTGATTTTGCTTGCTATCTGCAGCTACTGCTGCTGTTAATGCGTATGGCACGGAAGATGCAGCACTAAATCATCTACTTGGTCTGCATAACAATCCAAATGGAAGTGCTGCTGCTGTTCCTAATACTGCAAATTCTTCGCATCCCGTGCCTAATGTTGGTGAAGAAAATGTTTTGGGGACGCAGGAATCTGTTAGTTCTCAAACTTCTGATGGTAGTAATGGCGAGTCATCAACTCAAAATCAGGAAGAGGAGCGAGATGTGGAGATGGAAGATGAATTGACTGAAGAACTTCAGAGAGGAGATGCTTTGTCTGACTATGACATTGAAGTGACTATAGAAGGGGAAGCCATAAATGAGTATCTGGGACTGATTACTTCTGCGGAAGTGAATACTTCTGAAGAAGAGAATATTGAGAAAGTTCCATCTTCAGAGTGACTAGTAAAAAGTGAATATAACCTTCTGCTAATCTCAGCTAGGAAAACTAAGGTGTGCACTTTCTGTATATAAAGTTAAGCTTTAATCGCAAACATTAACCTTGGTTACTCTCTGGTAGGATGTGTTTATAGTGCCGCATGTTAATTATACTTTTGAGTTTCAAGATCAATATATAGAGGGCACAATATTATGGTGGTCAATCTCGTAAGAGCATGGTCCAGGACATACATTTATTATGAAAACTTATTTTTAACTACTAAACAAAACACGAAACATATGCATTGCTAGGGTATCTAGCTTTGCTTCTATAATTTATTAATTTGAGTTGTAAAACTCTACAAACAAGGCATGTATTGGTCTTTGAGTTTCCATAAGCATTTAGCAAGTCTTCCCCTGATCAGTATCTTCATCTGTATTTCCCTTTTCCTTAAAAAAATACACGTGTTTTGGACGCCTCAAAAATCAAGATTAATAGTTTTCGGAAAATGCTGGAGACCCCAAATTTTTCTCCAAATGCTGATGTGTCAAGTGTTTAACTAGTAACCATACATATGCGCCTCTAGATCAAAATCCGTCAAGTGTTATATCACATCATTCGATAAAAATTGGGAGAATATATATGGGGTAACTGACACTAATCTTAGTTTTCAGGACGAGTTGCTTGTTTCTAATATTTGAATTTGTCTAGTCTGCCAAGGAAAAATAATATTAACCTGTTTTAATTCACATCTCTCCATATTTTCAAAATAAGCTTTAGTGCATATCAAATCCGTTATATATTTCACTCAACTTCTTTAGGTAAATGACCATAAACCAAATATTATAATCTACCCCAGTAAATAACAAGGAACCCAATATCCAAATTTGTTCACATGAATCACTAACAGCTAAATGGAAGCACAGATTGGTAACTATACCAAATAAATTACAAAAAAATATATATACCCAACGTTTGATTATAACCAGTTCAGGCGCAATAAGGGATTTCCAATCTATCAGGTACATCATGAAGCTTCCACAAAACGGGTACATCATAAAGCTGCCACAGAACGGGCAGGGTTTCTTCCAAGACCCAGACCTAATCCCAATGGGACCGAGCTGTTTATACTTTTTTCGTTATGGCTACATTGCGAAGAATGTACGTGTCCATGGCGAGAATTTGCTGTGGCATTGACATCGACAACAAAATGGCCATTTCCATTAGGTTGATCGGATTGAGTACCATGCCCATTTTGTATGTTCAAGTTTCTAGTCATATGCATCGTATGCATCCCCTCGGATCGAGATGACTCTTCATTGTACTCTGTGTCCTCGTTGTAGCCATTTATCAAAAAATCAGAGCAGTTTTTCTTGCAACCATGGTCATATGGATTTTTGAACCGACCACCCGGTCCTCTAAGGTAGTTGTATCGCATTGCATTGGCTAATTCATTTGTTGTGATGTTACGAGAGATCTGCAGAAATTTTTATCAGCAAGACGTTAAAGTTACATGTTGATTCAATAATATTTGTGGATACCAGAGGTAAATGTACCAGGGTACAATTGAAGTGATTTGACAAGTTAAAAAAATAGAAATAATAACCAAAAAATGCAAACATAGGCACATATATATTAGTAAAAAAAATCTAGAGAAGGTGTGCATAAAACATAAAATCTTAAAAGAGTATTGCTTTACAAGATGAGTTGCACCGCAGGCCTGAAACAGTAATTGCAAAGACACAAATTTTAAAAAGATGCAGACTACCAACACTCAAGAGAAAAATTATTATAAAGGTTTTTTATAGAATCAACGGCCTAAGCCAATTTATTGCATCCTAGAGCTCTTAATTCTAATTATATACGGTGACCGACTTAAAAAAGAATAAACAAAAGTGTGTAAGTTGAAAGAGACAACTAAAGCAAGAAAACAAAAGTCTGCACAGTAGCATTTTTGCATTTGTGAGCAAATAGTAGCTTGAGAATGTCCATATACTGTGTGTACAGATGCAGCAGCAGAAATTAATAACAAGCTTGCAAATTGCAACCTGATAAACTAGGTACCTGAGAAGCTTGTACAACAGTTAAGATAGCAACACCAGAAAACAGGAAAGAATCCCAAATTAGAAATGCGACAGCACCAATATGCTGCTCATAGGCATGTTTTAACCATGGTCCAAAAGAAGCGGGAGCTAATGGATCTGTCAACAGTCCTGCGTAGAAACAAGTAAATTTTATCTTAATTAACAAATATCATTGAGAGAAATAATGTGAATTTTCTGATTAACATACCACATGTCAGGATGTAAAACTATAATTGAAAAATGAGTAGATAAGAAAACCTACTTGAAAGAGCTATCCCACCAGTTATCAGCATAGCTAAATTTTCTACTACAAGGAACAAAATGAAATCCCATTTGTTCTTCTGGAGGGAAAAAAAAAAATTGTCAGAACAATACCATAAGTATGAGCACTACAAGCAGGACAAAATATATAAAAAAAATAATGAAATATGGAAAAAATATTATATTTTTCAAACTTAATATCTCTAAAGACGAGAACAGGCTGGGAAGGAAAACTAGAATACCGCACAAGACAAGTAATAGAAAAAAATGCCCCCTGTTTTATAATAGTATCAGTCATATTCCACTTGCTATATAAGTATTCAAAAAGGTGCAGCAGCAGATAATCTAAAAATATTTAAAGCGTATAATCTAGTCATAATATTTCTCAAACAAAAACAGACACAGGATAAAGATCTGTAGCTTCTTCACATAAAATGCAGAACCGCAAAAATATAAAATAAAATAAATCCAAGGTCACGCACCTTTCCTACACAATTAGATACCCAAGGACAATGATGGTCAAATTGTTCAACACAGCGATCACATGTGGAACAGTGCTTCGCACGAAGAGGACGGACAATCTTGCAAAAGGAAAATACCAATTATTCATAATTCCGCATTTTATAAATCAATCATGCAAAAAGAAAGCAAATTATTCTTTGACCCAGGTATAGAACAAGAAGAAGAGCACACCTTGCAAGTTGGACATAGCAAAGACCAATTGCCAGCCAGCAAAGCAGGATTGCCAATTTCAATCTTTATCAAGGGTTCCTAGAAAGTAAAATCAAATTAAAAAAAAATATATTAGATTTCTAGGCAAAGCATAATGATGAAGCACAAGCATGCCAAAAAAGATTTATTTAGCATGTAAGTGACGAGTCAAACAATTACCAGTGCAAAAAAATAAAAATCTAAGAAAATTAATTAGTATATGTACTCACATCGTCCTTCATGTTTTGCGCACCATGCATATTCATTCTGATATAACCTGGATCTTTGCTAAAGATCAGAAAAGACATCAAATCAGATAAGAGATGCCAAGGTTGCTTCAAACGATGCAGATGTCTATTTTATTATATTACCAACTTTTCCCATTCTGCAAGGTCCGACTATACAGAACGGATCATGCAACAACAAAAAAGGTCACTAATCACTTTTGAACCCCGAGGAAACAGACATTAGCCAAAAAATAGAAATGGGGCTATCATTGACCTAACAAGTTCGGTTAGTGAAACGATGCAAACCCAAGTTTATTTGTAGATACCCTACTCTCAAAGGTCAGAATCGCAGCATGAATCTCTAGCAATTCGAAATGGTATATCCTAGATGATCCACTGCTTGCATGCATTTGCATTTTTTGATCCGGTGTTCTTAATTCTACAATTGCACTACATTTCTTTAAGACACTGTCATATTACAGTTATACAGCAAGCATCAGATGCATCCTGTGCACTTCTAGAAGTAATGGTAACCGAATAAAAATGAAAACCGCAGTAGTATACTTGACAAAGTCATGATAAGTTTAAAACAGTGACAACTACTGTTTTGAGTATTTATCTTGATTTCTTTATAACATTGTTCGAATTTTCTTCTATTATGAAGTAAACATCAAAGAAACAATGCAAGCCACTAATAATCATAATCAGGAGCATGTAGCACAAATCATATAGAATTTGTGTAGTTCTCTAAACGGTACCTGCTACACCTGTAGAAGAAAATTAAACCAGAACTTGCTAAGAACACACCCAACCAAGCAAGTAGACCAATGCCTGCGGTCAATTTTGGTAAATTTGTAGCTGCAGCCAAAATGGAAGATAGTTGGTATAAGATTCAGTGTCCACACAAATTGAATTCCCAGCAACAATTCCAAAAACAAATAAGGAACATCCCTTAATATCAATTTAGACCATATTGAAGGAGCATAATGCACACCTATTATGACCGAATGAACATACATTACAAGCAGCACGAATATCATACACCAAAGTACTGGCGCAAGTCCTAATTTAGAAAGTTGTCCAAGGCGAGTGTTTCCATCCCAACGTTTATCAAACAACCTCCTTGCATTGCCCTGCATAATCAATTATTTAATTCACATGAAAGAGTGAGGATGATAATAGGAAGACAGGTATCAACAATTGGAAGAAAATAATAAGAGGCCATAGAGTGCTAATTATCCAAGAGTTACAGGATTGTAAACGAATTAATAATGCTTGCGTTTACTGAAAAGGAAAGGGTGCAGAGGATAGTAAGATTTCCGTGAGTAGAAAACACAATATATAATAAAATATCATCTATCATTTTGTATAGATATATAACCACATCTGAACAAAATCATCAATCCAAACCAAATTAAAATTCTTTACGAATAATATCTAATCTAGTCCAAAAAAAGGGGTGGAGCACATAACACAATTCACTTATTTCTAGAAGCTAATCCACTTGCATGTTTAGGCAACTAAGCAAGCAATAAGAAACAGCAAACGGACATATTATTCAATGCTTATAATTTCTCTACTAAGAAAAATATTACCTTTTCTATTGAAACCTTTGTTGTTTGTCAACAAAATTAAAAAACTAATCTTACTATGAAATAAGTTAATTTGTATTCACTCGCATGTATAACAAAGACAAATCAGCATCCCAAAAGAAGATTTGTTCAAGATGCGAAAATCCCCCTCCCCCCCTTCCTACCTAAAAAACACTATAATAATCTCTCTCCTCCCCCCAGAGTATAAGATCGAAACCAGCATCATAAGAACCCTCCATTTCTTCCCCACCTCAGGGTTCTCACAGGATTACAGGAAATAAGGAATACCTACAAGGAAAAAGGCAACTTGCTTGTGATTCTTATCAGAAGCAAGCTGTGCTGGTGTAAGGCCAGTGTTATCAGGCACAACCAAGTCCTCCTTCTTTCCAGCCTGCACTAATACCGTGCACGCTTCAAGGTTTCCCCTAATAGCAGCCCAATGAAGGGGTGTACAGCCTAAATTCATGATATGGATTAAAAAATTTGTAAGATACAACAAACTTATGGCTTACAACAGATCAGTTGCTCACTTAAATATACAGTTTTGTTATAAAGATATGAAATATAGATCTATTACGCATACGAAGGCAAAGCATTAACATATACCCTCTTTGTCCTGGCGTCCCCTATATGCATCCAAAAATAGAAGAAGGCGTATACAATCAGCAAACCCTTTATATGCAGCCCTACAGTTTTACAAGATTGATAATCATCATTGTTAAGCATTACAATTTACATGAGGTTACTCGAAGGAAAACTTGTACTTAATTGTAAATTATTTCACGTCATGCAGCTGATCAAGTATTCTACCTGTATTTAAGAGAAATTGTAAAAGTAACCCAGACCAGATATTGCTCTTTTCACCCAACTAAATAAATAAGAACTCTAATGAACAGACTAATGATTATTTCTACGTGCAAGATTGATTCAGAGTGACTTTCACACTGCCAAGTTATCAATAAATGCAGGGCTAAGCTTATATATACCAATGTAAAGGGCTTCTGCCATCATTATCTGGAACATCAGGATCTGCATTCCACTTTGTAACAATGTGATAAAGGAATGCTGTTTGACCGTATTGTGCTGCAACATGTGTTGCCTGCAATAAAGACACAGTGCTAACAAATAGTCGGTAATCATATTTATTTCCAAACTCTATCCATTATAATCATCATTAATCTCCAGAGTAAAAAAAAATATCATAAAACGTGTAGAAAAGAAGAAAATAGACATTACACTGTTTATGCTTATTCAAAACAGAAAACATCCTAATCATGTTAATAAGTATTTCTTTTATCCCCTTGATCTTTAAGAAATGTCATTTTAAATGGGAAGGGAAGTAACAAAAATATGCGTGATATCTTAACAGGATAATTAGGTTTCTTTATACAACATATTACTTATTTATTCACAATGTCAGTCACTTAATTTGCATCACGATGGGAAAAACATATATTGTATTCATTATTATTATGATTGCCATCTTCGACATAGTCCAGGGTCAAACCACTCAAGTGCCGCTAAAGCTGAATACATATTTAAATGTCATTCACGGCACACAATTATAGGAAACTAATACTTCAGTTAGTCATAGTACGATACAGTAAAGTTACATGTCAAGAAGAAAAACCATACCAATTAGCAACTTATTATCTTGTGATCCTAAGACAGTAAAAGAGACTACGTAATCTCTAAAAACTTAAGCATCTAAAGAGACACCAACCTGATATCCATTCATATCAGTAGCATTGATACGCGCACCCTCCTGTAACAAGAGCTCCGCAACCTGCACAGAACCTCTCACCGAACTCCAATGCAACGCTGTTTGGCCAGTATGATCCGCAACATTCACATCTCCGCCGTGCTGCCAAACACCAACATTTCTCAATCATCAATCCTAACAACTAGTAACTAACTTCTCAAGACCTTTTAATTAAGACAAAAATGCCCCTAAATACGTACTTAGCGCAGCTACACAAGTTCATATTGTATTCTAATGGTATAATTGTAATTATTTGATCAAGTTCCGCAATTACAAAAGTACCCCTCATGCATTAACATTAGAAATACTTTTTATTTCAACTTAGGCGACTACGTATTTACGAGCATATTAACTTAAAATTAATAATTTAACGACAATAAAATTCGAAAAGGCTAATTTTAGTAAGCGGTAAATTAGAGGACCTCTATAATATACTGAGCAGAAACGGGCCGGTTATTAAGAGAAGCCCATTGCAAAGCGTAGTAGCCCAGCCCATCAGGTTGAGAAACAGAGCAGCCTTCAATTTCAACTAATCTCTGTAGCTTCTCCATATCGCCGTACGCAGCCGCCGTGTAAACGTCGTCTCTCAAATTATCGGCCTCGATTACTGTGCCGTTGGATGTAGCTCCGGCGGTGGTCGCCGGCGGTGCGTCGATGTCGTCGACGACCTCGATCTCCGATGACATTTTGGACTAAGTAAATGAATTAAGTTGGGGATTTGTGAGTGTGGTGGTGTAGAGAGAGATTTGGGGAGAGAGACGAGACGAGTCCGTGTTGACTCAGTTGGGTTGGAAGATCCGGTGATACGACGTAATTAGAGTACAGTCGAGCCAAACAGGACGTACCAATTTCGACTAATTAACTAATAGTCAAGTGGTTAACCAGGGTTTATTCTCTGTCGTCCCAGATTCCGGATTCGATTCTGGCTCATCGCGAGAATTACTCACATTGTAAGTCTATAAGTCATATTAGTAAAAAAAAAACAAATTCAAACAAGTAAAATGCGGGTTAGATGGCATATATGTCACTCAACTTGCTAGTATCTTTCAATCGGGTTAGAGAATTTAAAAAAAAATTTAATCAGGTCATTCAACATTTTTAATACTTCATTTAAGGTATTAAATAAAAAAAATTACAGCTATTAAATAGGGCTGATCTTAAGCGGAAGAACGTTAACTTAAGTCCGTTTGTGATTTCTTAAAAAATATAACTTATAAATTAAAGTTGAAAAGTGTCATATAAGTGATATGAATATTGAAACTTATAAGTTATTTAGGTGTTTGGATAATTTTACTTATAAGTTAATGATAAGTTGGCAATGTGTTTGGTAAATCATAACTTATAAGTTAAAAAATTTAAAATTTTAAAAACCAAAATTTTTAATATAATAATTTTAATTCGTAAATATAAAATTAAAAAGACAAAAAATTGAAAAACAAATTTTTAAATGCAAAAAATAAAAAAATCAAATTTATTAGTATTACTATATACTATCATTACTAAATATGGAATAATATTTAACTAATTTAATATATTATAATTTTAATTAAAAATAAATAAATATTAGATATTAAGGTCAATATAAAAATAATAATCGGTAATACCATATTCACATTCTCCAATACATTAATTAAGAGTATAGGGGGAAATTTCATTCAACTAACTTTTTCTTAATATGCATAATTTTGTCAAAATAATTTGGACGGAGGGAATAATATATAAAGTAGCATAGGTGAAAAATTTCACCCAACTAATTTTTTCTTAATATGCGTAATTTTGTCAAAAAAAGCATGTAAATTGGGATGGGGAGTAATATACTCCCTCTGTCCCGTTGAATTCTCTAGGTTACTTTTTTGCACGCTTTTTAAAACTCATTTAAAGTATAGTTCCATTATTATTTTTAAGTTATTTAGGTGTTTGGATAATTTTACTTATAAGTTGGTAATATGTTTAGTAAATTTTAAGTTATAAGTTATAATTTTTTTAAAAAATGAATCAAAAATTTAATATAATAATAATTTTTGTATAGTATTTTGTGATTTTAATATTTTTAAATACATAAGCAAAAGTATAGTTTACAACATAGAATAATCAGATATGTAATTTTATTTTTGCCTTTTCTGAAAGATAACTGAAATTGTTTTTAGTTGCATTCAATGTTGCATTTGGTTGTATCAAGTTGTAAAGTTGTATTTTTGTAAATAAAATTGAAAAACGTATTTTGTAAATAATTTTTTTAAAATAACACACATTTGCAAAAACGTTAATATAAAAAAGGTATCTTTTAAAACCCTCTTTTAATTAATGTTGCATTGTGAACTAATATATATCATCCGCATTTAGTTTGTAGTCATTAATCTAATTAAATATTTTCTGATTTGATATTATATAACAGTTAGTCAAAAACATTGACAATAAAAATAAAATAACTGGAAGATAGCGTGATCACAATAACCAAAATGAATGGAGAAAGTACATTCTCTTTAACTTTCTCGTTTTCAACGTTTAAGTCACCATTTCCTTCGTTTTCTTAATTACCCAAACATAACTTCAAAAACTGAATGGACGTTATCAGATTGTAAAGCCGCTTAAATGATACTCCAAAGACACACTTAGACAAATCAGCTGGCATATCAGATTTTGACACGCCCAGTTATTTAAAACTCGATCCATTCATAATCCTAATTGTATTCATTTGCAACCCGATCCATTTACAAAAAATAATATCACGTATCTGTTGATGTATATCTTTAAAGTATCGTTCGTAGAGAAGGACTGATATCAATACCAATCTCAAGTCTTTTATCTCTTACAGTTCAGAAGTGTTTGAGAAAGAATTTTGTGGTGTGTATTTACTAATTAACAGATACTCAATTGTAAGGCTCTAAGCCAAATTAGTCAAAAAAATATAATAAACAAATAAAACTATATAATAAGTGTGAGAGAAAACAATCCAAGAATGAGGGGTCTTCAATGGCCATCATGAATATCTAATTTGTGTCTCTTGTGTTGCCAAAAACAATCCTTCTAATGTTTATAAAATCCTCTCCCAAGGTAAATTATAGTGCCTACAATTATCCCTTGAATGCCACTCCCATGGTCAAACAAAGTACAACTATAGATTATTAAAAACCAAGGATTATTAGTTTCACAATTCGCATATCAATCTCCCGATCTAATACTTAAATTGTGTATATCATATCATGTACTAGAATTACAACTCCTCTCCCGATTTGTTATAATTCCTATAGATACAATCAAAAGTTTGCGACTCCCTTAATTGTGTTAAGTCCTCAATGACAGATTAACAATCACAAGAAAATCACAATATAATCAAACAAACATAATCAGCTAGAGAATACTACCCAATCATAGGATAAAAGGGATTAGCTACTCATGATATAATAAATCAAACTTATATAAATATCACAAACCATGAGTGTAAAAGTTAAAGTACAAAGAATACAACTTTGAAAGATTCTTCAGAATCCGGATGAATCCCTTCACTCCTTCTTCCAATCTTCCTCTCAAAGTGCTTCTCTCCCTTCTCTCTCAAGAATACATCTATCTAATTCTATTCTATCTTACAATATGATATCTCTCCAACCCTAACTAATTTATTTTTCTACTTAGATGGGCCTTTTTTAAGTCGTACAAAGTGTCTTTCATAATCTAGCTCAAGGCCCTTGAATGTCATTCTCAGGGCCCTTGAACTTGCTGAAAAACCCTCCTCAAGACCCCTGAAGATGTGCTCAGGGTACCTGATTCTAAATTAAGACATATCTGATCCGTTCAAGGCCCCTGAGCCAACGCTCAAGACCCGTTTTCTCCAATTTTTGTCTTCTTTCAGCTTACTCTTCTCCCCTTGTACTGCGCTCCATTGGAACTTCCTACAAAAATAGAAAATCACCAACTTAGCATCCATCCAAGTTAAATAACTACCAACACTAATTATACAGGACTAAAGCATTAAGAAACAAGGCTAACGAGATAAAATATATTGCAAAATACCTATAAAATTATCATGTATCAGTATCCCTAATTTAATTTTTCCCTAAACCATATTTTCCCACTAATCATATTTTTCCCCCAACTTATTTGGAGGTGTAGCGGTATCAGAATCAAGTGTTCATGTAACCTATTTGAAACTCTCGATCTTTTTTTTCCTTTTCTAACCACTAGTTATTGCAAAGGATAACTGATATGGGCTAAAAATAACCCTTGAGACATAATTAATATTGCATTAATTAGACCTAGTTTGGTCCAATAAATAGGCCCAATCGACGAGGCCCGAAACGTAAATTATTTATTAATTTCGTAATTAATAAAGGGGCTAATTAAACAGCCCAATAAATGTGTTCTAATTAGGAACTACTTCTACAAGAAGTAGTCTCTAAACAACCTAA
>PHNY01104694.1:1821-15037 GCA_003724115.2 Anethum foeniculum
GGCCGTTTACGATATGAGGAATAGTGGGGCGTTAAATTAACGTAATCCAGCCCGAGATTTTGTCAGGACTGTTCTTAAATTGAAAAATCTTTCTAAAAACCGCCACGGAAGGGGCTAACTTTTTTTGTATACAAAGAACTAAAAAGCATAAAATTAAACGCCATGCATTAGGGGGAAGCTGGCATGGGTTAACCCTAACATCAGCTAGTAAAAGTGGGAAGAAGGGGTGAAAAGGGATCATAATACCGGCTCTAAGGTATCCCTATAAACACAAAGAGCATCTTTTTTCCAATGACAAGACCTGTCCCCAAGACCGGCCAGAACTAGTTTGTATGGAGATTTTATGTTATAAGCTTTATTCATAACGTCTAATTCTTTTTGATCATGGAAAGTATTTTCATGATCAAAAGTTTCGAAATGAGCATCAGAAGGATACTCATCCCCTCTAGTGTTGATCATATCGATAAGTGAAGAGTACCGGGAATGGATGGGAAATTCGGTACCTTTCTTTGGGGTGGCAGCCTTAGCAGCTGCGTTCATCCTGGCCAGGCGTTGAGCTCGTTTATCTGCCATTGATATCTCCAAAAGAAACCCAGAAAATCTTTAAATTATGAAGGTGAAACCCAGAAAATCTTCAAATTATGAAGGTGAAGCCCAGAAAATCTTCAAATTATGAAGATCAAACCCAGGAAATCAAGATCCTCGCCGGAAAACTTAAATTGCTGCCGGAAAATCTGAGTATTGAGAAGAGAGGGTGAGAGAATTTTTGAGAATTCTAAAGAATGAAAAGTGAGAAGTGAGAAATGAGCTCTCACTCACACCCTTTATATATAAATCACAACCGGTCATCTAATCGACTATAGTCGGTAAAAATGACCGTTGGAAAGCGTGTACCGGCTTTAGCCAGTAACGAAAAGCCCATAAAGAAAGCCCAGCAAGGGAAGGCCCAATACTTGGAACGTTTTCGAAATAATAAATGAGTAAAATTAAATTAAGATTAATATTAATCACAAAAACTCCAAATCGAGTAAGCCCAACAAATTAAGGCCCAAAATGGAGAAGGCCCAATATAACTGAGACCCAAAAAGCCCCAAAATTTCGACTAGAATCCTGGTCCTTGTTTCGACCAGAATCCTGGTCAAAATCCAGGTCGTGAATTCTGGTCGATTTGCTTCGACCAGAACCCAAAAAGCCCTGAAATTTTGACTAGAATCCTGGTTCTCCTTTCGACCAGGATCCTGGTCGAAATCCAAGTCGTGAATCCTGGTCGATTTGCTTCGATCAGGACCCAAAAATCCCCAAAATTTCGACTAGAATCCTGGTCCTCGTTTCGACCAGGATCCTCATCGAAATCCAGGTCGTGAATCCTGGTCGATTTGCTTCGACCAGGACCCAAAAAGCCCCAAAATTTCGACTAAAATCCTAGTCCTCGTTTCGACCAGGATCCTGGTCGAAATCCAGGTAGTGAATCCTGGTCGGTTTGTTTCGACCAGGACCCAAAAAGCCCCTAAAATTTCGACTAGAATCCTGGTCCTTGTTTCGACCAGGATCCTGGTCGAAATCCAGGTCGTGAATCCTGGTCGAATTGCTTCGACCAGGACGCAAAAGCCCCCAAAATTTTGACCAGAATCCTGGTCCTAGTTTCGACCAGGATCCTGGTCGAAATCCTACTCGTGAATCCTAGTCGAAATGCTTCGACCAGGAACTGAAATTGGCAGTTTTTTCGACTAGGATCCTGGTCGAATTAAGGGACAGGATCCTGGTCGAAAAAAATATAGAAAATTCCCAAAAAATAGGGAAAAATACAGAAAATTCTCCAAAATTGGGAAAAATACCTGTGGTACAAATAAATTCCTGAAAAATTAGAAATAGATAATAAAAATACTCGCAAGTATAGTAAAATTCCCATAAAATATGGGAAATGAGAAAAATTGCCAAAATTTTTATAACAAACAGAAACCTCGAGTAAGGCAAAGATTATTGTTAGTGTGTAGGTCGCTCTACACTTTACGATTAAAAATAATACCTGGAGAAGTCCTAGAACTTAACTTCTACGAAATCTTCAGAAAGATTTCCCAGAAGTTGGGGGGCAAATGATAGGGAAAAATTATAACCCTAGGAACATAATTGATGATACATTAATTATGTCTAAAAATAAAATGGCTCAAAACCCAAATTATACTAATTGGGCCTAATGGGCCAATCCAGCATACCTAAGGCTGTAAATGGAAAGGAAATATATAATATAGTTGATGCTGTCCATACCATAGGATCAACTGGATTTGTAATCTTGTTGATTATTCTAGTTCATAAGCCCGGTTAAGGTATGCAAGCCCAATGGGCTATATAATTAACCAAAATTCGTAGTTAACTCTTCAGTTGACCAAAACAGCTTGTGAAGAGTATTCTATCAAGGATACAATTTCTAGAAGATAGCTATCAAGTAACCGCCCTTGGTAAGGAGTCTGTTTCCTTATGATATAAGACTCCAAAGTCCAATCAACCATGAAGACCTGTTCACCAAGTCTCCCAAGCCTAATCCAACTCATGGATTCGTCACCTATAAAAGTGGCCTGACCCCTCAACTCAGAACTACGTTTTTTGACTTGATCATTAGCAAACAGCAATGTACGTAGGCATCTTGTGAATGCAGTTTTGAGTCGTGAAACACAAGAGCAGTCATAAAATCTCGAAGCTTACAACCCTAGTCATAGAAATACAAAACTCAATCCACAACATCAGTATATAAATAATATCTTGAACTATGAGAGTGAGTAATTTAAATACCAAACCAAATAATACACTTTAATATTACATTTATTAGTTCTCATTTATTAACCTTAAACTCTAACAATTGCTATTTACTATACCAAATCGATAACCAATCAAATATATCTTGTTCAACTTATAATATAATTTTTAAAAATTTATTACAAATATTGTATATTTTAAATTTGTATATTAAAAAATCAGACTTTTATTTGAACTTTTTTAAAAAGCACGGGTTTTACCCGACCGCATCATACTTTTATCCGTTTTATTTTTAAATTCAGATTTTTATCTAAATTTTTCAGACTTCGGACCAGGCAGCATTTTGAAAAATAAATTTAAGATTCGTTCAAGGCCCGTGAACCGGGCCAAATCAGACCAACTTTCTTTTCGAATCAGTCTTTCAAGGTATTTTTTTAGATAGTATCGGTTCATTGGATTTTTTGAACATCTCTGGTTGGTTTAAATCACCAATAATAATTTTCTTCTTAATTGTTTAAAAGATTTTTAACTTTCTTTGAAACATTGCAAGTTCAATTTTGAAAACCAAATATTTTTACGAACAATTTTATTGTGGGTCCAACTAAAAATATATTTCTATAGAGTATAAAACAAAAAAAGAAAATCAGCATTTATCATTTATGTAGTGTTAAAAAAAGGAAGAAGATATCTGATATTATGCATTAATGTATATATCTATTCTTTTTTATTCTTTAATGTCTGTTTTATTCAGATTCCTCCGCCAAACCACTTAACAAAATAATAATAATAATAATAATAATAATAATAATAATAATAATAATAATAATAATAATAATAATAATAATAATAAAAGAATCATTACACCAATATTAAAAAAGTATAATATACTTCCATTTTTGTTCACTGGGACTGAGTTGACCCGAGTCGAGTGTCAATCTTAAACGGCGGCTCGAATTTGTTTACAATTTGTTGTCCCGTCCGGCTCGCACTAGTTTGTTGAGTTGTTGTCTTCACCAACTCACAACTCACCAAACCTGTTTCTGTTTTTGCAGAGAGCTAGCAGGGCTCACTCACTCCATCCAACTCTTTTTCATTGCACTTTTAGTTTCCCAAGATTTATTACAATACCAAATCCCAAGATTCACAGTTGCATCACATTGTCCTAGCTGGGCTTTCTTATATTTCAAGATCAAGATAAAAGCAGCACGGTAATTTCTATTCTTTCCTTCTATATTTACCATTCTTATGATATCTAGATCTGTGATATACATATGTACACTTGTTTAGGTTGTATGTATGCACATAATATATATATATATGCTTATTCATGTGTGCATATGAATGAACCATTGTTTATTACAATGAACTAATCAGGATGTGTGAAATGTGTCTTGGTTTTTATTGAATCACTCAAATGTCAGTTTCTTTGTATTAGATGATGAATGTTAATATTTAGTTGTATGTAATCTGGCACATGTCTTATATGTTGATTCATGAATCATGATTGAGCATTTGAGATTGGTGTGCCCTTCTTTGTCTAATTAACTAATGGAGTCCTTTGCTTTAAGCTCACCTAAAATTACTAAGATTGAAAGGTAGGGCAATCATGTTATTTGTATGCACTCATGTTATTTGTTTCTGTAGTTTTAAGAGGTTGTAATTACTTGTTAGATTGTCACACCTAAACCGCCAAGTTTGCAATTCTTACTGACCCTTGGAGAACAACCATTTCGACATCAGCAATAACAGAGTAATATGCTATACAGTGATTGTACATTCTATTAATTTGATGCAAAAGGACTCTGGAACACTCTTTTCGGAAGCTCTCCAATATTAGTACTTGATTACTGATGTTTTGATTACGACACAATGTCAATATGGATTACATTTGTTTTGAGCATCATTACATAGCTTGGAACCAAGTTTTGTGGCTTTGTTGAATCGTACTAAAAACTTCTGTAGCTAACCAAACATGGAACAATAGTCAATCTTCATTGTACATGTATGGCAACTGGGAAATTAGTGTTCCAACTTTGGCATTTTATTTGCTTTTGTAGATGGGTGATGTAGCCAAGGACTTAACTGCTGGCACTGTGGGAGGGGCATCCCAGTTGATATGTGGACATCCATTCGATACCATCAAGGTCAAACTCCAAAGCCAGCCAGTTCCATTACCTGGCCAGGCTCCTAAGTTTTCTGGAGCAATAGATGCTGTCAAACAAACAGTAGCAAGAGAAGGCGCTGGTGGTCTGTTCAAGGGCATGGGTGCCCCACTTGCTACTGTTGCAGCCTTAAATGCCATTCTCTTCACAGCTAGAGGCCAAATGGAAGCACTTCTGAGGTCTGAACCAGGTTCTCCGCTTACGATTAACCAGCAAATCATATGTGGAGCTGGTGCTGGAATTGCCGTTTCCTTCCCAGCCTGCCCAACTGAGTTGATCAAATGCAGGTCAGTATTTACTGCATTAACTAGAAATGCATATTCCTGCAGATATTGTCAGCTCCCCTGGAAATGTAATGACTAGTCTGGACTGGTTCCAGAATCAAATTCAACATGCTTATCTTATGTTCTCTAACAATAGCCCTTTCTGGTTACGGGCTGCTGATCAGTTTTGCATGTTAAAGCACAGATTGCAAGCTCAGAGTGCAATGGCAGAAGCTGGCTCCGCCGGTGTTGCTGTCAAGTACGGAGGGCCGATCGACGTGGCAAGGCATGTTTACCAAACTGCAGGTGCTAGGGGTCTCTTTCGAGGATTAGTTCCTACACTAGCACGTGAAATTCCAGGAAATGCTGCCATGTTTGGAGTCTATGAAGGCCTAAAGCAGTACCTTGCAGGTGGGCTAGACACGTCGAAATTAGGAAGAGGGTCATTAATGTTAGCCGGAGGGTTGGCTGGAGGTTCCTTCTGGATATTTGTGTACCCAACTGATGTGGTGAAGAGTGCAATCCAGGTTGATGACTTCAAGAACCCGAAATATTCTGGCTCAATCGATGCTTTTAGAAAGATCTTAGCAGCAGAAGGAGTCAAAGGTCTGTACAAGGGTTTTACCCCTGCAATGGCTCGAAGTGTTCCTGCAAATGCAGCATGCTTTTTGGCATATGAGATGGCAAGGTCAAGTTTAGGGTGATTGCATCTTGGCATACTCTCCAAAAAACTTCATTTTTCTCCTCCTTTCTGGTTCTAATTTATCTGAACCATATAGTTCCGGGCCTCTGGTGGCATTTTGTTTTTTTGCCATTTTTTTATAAAATCATGATATTTTCCTCCATCTTCATGCGTTCTGGCTTAAAATTTTAAAGAAAGCACACAACTTGCATTTTCATGTCAATTTCCCTATTTACTTTTATAGTAACTATTAGCAAGTCAGTTTGCACACTAAAATGAAGAAAATTGAAAACTATGCTTCATTTCAAACTAATTTATTTTTATGTTGACAAGTGTTTGAAGAGCTTGATAAAGTTTGAATCTATTTGGGGCTGCAGAGCGCAACTTATTCTATATCTATTCGAATTTACATATACTAAATGGTCTCAATGAGAGGTAGAGTTTTTTTTTTTTTTTTGTCTTGTTTAGAGATGCTTTGAGTTAAATGAATTGATTGAAAATATGATTACAGTAATAAAGAACTTCTTTCAAGAAAATTTATCGTCTATCAAAAGGGATGCAAAGGTGTTCTCAGAAATTTTTAATAAATCCTTCAAAGTCCAGAAAATAGAGATAAAAGGATCATGAGATAAATCAACAAAAACTAAAGGTAAAGTTGGTTAGTTGTTTTCATTAATATTATCTAGAAGAAGTTGATGAATTTTTAATTAAAAGTTTATAATGTATTTTTTTTTTTTTTTTAAAAGATGCACCAATTTGCAAAGAAGACAAAAGCAAAAATTGTTAAAAAGGAAGATGAGATAAGATGAGGGCAAAGTATAGGCAATGAAAAAAAAATTATAACTTTTCCTAGAAATATATATGACATTTTCATAACTACAATATAGGAATTTGTTTGGACCCAACTGAGTCATCTGCTAACTTCAATCCGCAAACTTATAACTTCATTGAAAAGAAAATGTCATAACTATATATAAGATCATATCCCACAGGAAACCCACTCAATCAGCTTGATGAACACAATGGAAGATTATCATCAGCTGCACTCTAACTCTTTCATGCCTCTTCTTTCAAGGGTAGATCGCTTAGATTCTGTGGTTAGTTCTATCCCCAACTTTTATAACTTCCATGCACTTGTATCATCTCTATATTCTCAAAGCTACACATTTGGCCGGAATGCCTTGATACTAGATATATCAGGATGCGTCTAGTCCGTCTATGTATCATGCAACGATGCAAAAGTAGTATATAAACTAAGGCATTGTTGGTGAACCACGTAAAAAACTGTGCATTCTACTGTTTATTTTGTCATGACACATCTTAATATACTAATGTATATAACTTGAGCTTCTGAACAACAGATGAAAGATGTAGAGAAGAAAAAGAATGAGGAGTTTTCAGTATGGGGCAATGGCAGAAAACTATTGTCCAGAAGAAATAGCAGACAAGGCATGCCATTGACAGTTGCAACCAGGGAAGTTGGATCCAAAGGTTCCTTGATGGATCGTATCCGTTCTCTTGAAGATCGACTTCTTCAGGTTATGGCCTCTCTGTTCTGAACTTGGATGTGTATTTGCCAATCGACCATCTACACTGGAATTTTACAACACATAATAATACTACTTGATTCATTATTATAAGTATAAGATACAGACTGTATGAGCTGCAATTCAAGTATAATCTCGAGTCTGAACCCTCTTATCCCAATTCTATATTGGCCATTGTATCGTAACATAAAATTATGCCCCTTTGTAGGATTTTAAGGGTGACTCACATTTACTAGTCCAAGCAAGGGGAAAATGAATTGAAATTTAGAAATCTAAGAGCCATATTGTGGCTTTTACGTTTGAGAGAGATTTGTTGTCTAACATTTGTACATGTATGCAGCTTTCCCAAGAGATCGATCAAGCTAGCAGCAAAGCATCAAGCAGTTCCAGCATACCAAGTACATCTCTGTGGACCTCATCCTCTAGCTCATGTGCTCAATCCAAAAGTGAATTACCAGTTAGTTCATACCCTACTTTCCATATTCAGGAATCCAAACTCCAGTGTCACGAATATTTCCAGGTAATAACTTGAAGCCTAGAATTTCTTAATCATTAGTATTTTCTTGTGTGATCATCCTACAATACACATTGTTCTTTTACTTTTCATATAAAACGTATGCAGAGAGATCTTCGAGCTCCACGACCAAGGATGAAGAATCCAGAGAATGATATACCGCTGCCACGGAAACTGGGGAAAGTTAATACCAAAGAAAAGGCATGCCTGGATGGAATGAAGAAGAAGAGAGCTCCCTGTTGGTCACGCATGAAATTACTTGGCTGCTAGTTAGCTTTTTGTTTCCTCTCGTTTTTTTGTTACCCCAAATCCTATTGAAACTATCCTGCAAATAATGCTCAGCATGACTTTAGATGTCCCTTCGATTGTTCAATGTGTCTGATTTCAATATTTGGAGAACTTCTACATTATTTACTAAACAGTACATACTTTCAAATAATCATTTACATCCCCTAAATTTGAAAACCCAGTCATACCACAGCACATCACAGTTTTCAACAGTTTTCAGATAACAATTTAACATTAATCCATCACTCTCTATGGTTTATAATTCAGTTTCCCCATATTTTCCTATTTAATGTTAAAAATACTTCACCAGAAAAAGTGTGATGGATTATAATATAATTCGCTTTTTCAAACTAAGGCAGTGCATAAAAATTAATTTTAAAAAAAACATGTATATCCAAAACTCATTAATTAAGAAGTCAGAAAATACAAACTGCAATTGACTCTTACTTGAACCACAAACTATAAAACCTGCAAAATTTAGTAAATACTTATACATAGTTTGCCACAAATATAATGAGATCTCTTGTTAAAAAAGAGAGAATATAATGAGATCTAACACAGTACAGTTTGATCATTTAATATATAATTTAGTAACAATAAAAATATGTTCACTTGCATTGGAGTGTATACTTGTAATTAGCAGACTGCAAAGCAGAATCAGTTGACTTGCTACATCTACGTATACAGACGACTTAAACAAGATCATCACTTACTGCAGATCTGAACTTTTTAAATGGAAAAATAAGCCACCTACAGGCTACGAGAAGCATTTGGCCATTTAGGTGCTAGTGGCCTAGTGCAATTGAAAAAGAAAAAAATATGTATTGGGGCTTTTATTGACACCAACAAATTTATTCAAATAGTTGCTTGGCTAGACTTAGCTGGATCAGCCAAAAAATCATCAATTTCTGGTGCTGCTCAGCTGGCTCTAAATCTTAAAGGAAGGCTGGTGAACATGATGATTATTGATTACCATAAGATTAAAAAAATGGTTGAGGGTAGCGTCTCTCTAAGATATAGGCAACTTTACATTTAATTTTCAGAAAAAAAAAAAAAAATTTGGGTTATTTACAAGGAATAACAAATAGACAATTACCTCTTGCCCCAAAAATGCAAAAGTATGAAATAGGCTGTTTAAATAAAGGGGTTCGAACATGTGACTAAATTATACCTTTGCGCCAAGAACTACCTTGATAACAAACCTATGTACAGATTACCAGAAAGGATGCTGTAGTAAAGAAAACACAAATTACACTTGGTAACTCAAACAGAACTCTACAAGAAGGCTTCTTTAGAAGAGTTTTAATCTGTCAACATACACAGCATTTTTGCAGTCCATCATACATAAATTATGTAGCTCATAACCTTAGTATGCTGTTCACTGAACAAAGAATATTGGGCAGCTGTGCACTGGCATCTATACAACTCAGTAGGACAATGATAAATTACCAATGCTCAGAGGAAAACTGATATTACCCTGTCTACCAAATAAATTCCACATCTTATTATGCTTAGCCACTACATTGACCTATATAAAGGTCTTCTTGTTGATTTAAAAAAAGTCAGGTATATGCTATATAGTAGGAATTAATATATGCGGCCACGCCTGCACTAAACTAAATTACTTTAAATGAATATCATAAGATCAAGCAGCAGAACAAACATGAGACTCCAAAGAAAACGTACTCAGAATAATAATTGGACATGTTACGCACTCTAAAAGACAAAGGAAGTCATTATTGTATGATCACTCCTAACTCCTAAGATACTACTTAACCACTGTTTCATATCGCATGGCAGTCATTAGCTATATATATTTGGTAACTGAAAGCATTTGGTACATATGAAGAAATGCTTACAGAGTTACAGTTACCAAAACAATTCTCATCATAAACGCTGGCCTAGTTTGGTAACTAGGTCCTTAACTGCCATTATGTACAGTATTTAAATGAATCTGTTATTCTTTCTGCAAATGAAACCTGTCTATTCACGAGGATTTAAACGAAACACAATTCCAAGGTGTATTGTATACGGAGTGTCGTACATTGTCTGTGCACAAGTAAAAATCCACAATTCCCCAAGTAAATGTGTGTTACTTTAACTCATTGTCTGTGCAAAAGTAAAAATCTACAATCTCTACTTTAAGTTCACGCATTAAAAAGAAACGAATATATGTAACTGATATAGGGAAAGTAACATCAGACAAATTGAGAACTATCTTCCAATTCTAATCTTTAACCAACTAAACCACATCAAACCAATATAAATATATATACTGCTTAACTACATATTATGCAGCAAAATGCTTGCAATCGTCTTTGTTATTGCATAAACCCACAATGCAATAATTAACTGCATGTAAAAAATTAGAACATACAAACTTTTGGCAAATATGTAAGTATTAGAACTTGTGTAAAAATGCAGGACTTTTTCCCAGAAAGATGAAGAAGCAATACTAATCAATGATTTACTGAAAAAAAGTTACAAGATTGCAGCAAGACAAAATACTCATCCAACAGAAAACCCAAAGAGCAATTTAAAGATTAATATTCCTACAATCATTAAAACGTTTACATTTGTGCTCGTCTCAGATGAGTTATAAATCTTCAGTTCTTCACTATATCAATATTTTTAAGGAATCAACAATTTGCAACTGTTAAAGAGTACAAGTCTCAAAATATTTCATAATGTGTATAAACATTAAATTAAAGACTAAAAGAAGACTACATACTTAAAAATGAAATCTTACACTGCCAGTCTAATTTATACCTTTCACAAATAAAGTTTCCATGACAAGAACAGATTTGGAGACTATATCATGGAACTTGATGCATATCCAGGAATCCTTCTAAGACTATTGATCCCTCCATCTCGGGCTTGGAATTTGATCCCTCCATCTCGGGCTTGGAATTGAATCCCTCCATCTTGGGCTTGACATGGGAAAAAATCCAGAAGGAGACAATGGAAACCCATAACCAGGGGAGGGTGGAGGATGAGGCCCAGGACCTAGAATCCCTGACTGAGGAACTGAAGAGAATGAGAAATTAGGCGTCAGTGGTTGAGGAAATTGATATCCAGGAGAAAGTAACGGATAAGGTGACCGTGGTGATAACATGTTCAAGAAACCATAAGGTGAAGGCAGCGGAGAAGGCAGTAGGAACTCTGAAGTTGGAGATGGTAAGAGTGGGGGAGCACCATTCATCCTTGGGGAAGGGAGAGGTGGAGGACCATTCATCCTTGGCGATGGTAGAGGTGGTGGGCCATTCATTCTAGGTGATGGTAGAGGAGGGGGACCGTTCATCCTTGGTGATAGTAGAGGGGGACCAGATGGATTAGGAAGTAACCCGGATGTTGGCGGATATGCTTGATCTTGACTAGGATATGGCAGCTGATGTTGATGGTGCATTTGATTCTGCCTCGGACCAGAGTCTAGGATGGAATGTTGAAGGTATCGCATGTACGCAGATATAGGAGACTCAGCTGTATTCGACCAAACTTGATCACCAGGAGGGTAAGGTGGTGGCATCGTCGATGGTGGTGGGGGACCAAAATTTCCCGGAGGAGGTCTAGAAAAGTTATTATTAAAAGGTGCAGCAGGTCCTGGAGGAGGTCTAGAAAAGTTATTATTAAAAGGAGCAGCAGGTCCCGGGGGAGGCAGTGACGGTACAGGTACTGGTGCAGGAGGGGGGTGAAGGGGCATCTGGTGCATTTGAGGTCTGTTTACATTTATCGGTGCCAATGGAGGAGGCCTAATCTTCTGTAACCGCATACTCTTAGAAGGGTTTTGGGGAGGCCTAGGAAGTGGATCATGGTGTGAAGGCGAACCAGTAAGCTGCTGAACAATGTTCCTAAAATCATTCTTGTTAATATTGTAAACCTGAGGCTGAGGTTGTTGCCGAGCAGTATTAGCAAAAGTAGGTTGATGCATTGGACTCTTTTTAATGTTTTTCCCTATCTTGTTAACACCCAAGTGATCATTATGCCTATTCCTCGAATCATCCATTATTTAGATACCCAATACCAATAAACTTAATCCAATTATCCAATATATCTAAAACCCCACAAAATCAAACCATTTCAAATCACCACACAGCATCCAAGAACTTCAAAATCTGAGCTTAAAAAGAAATACCCTAGGCAAAACAATTATAAACAAAATGCCTTGAAGAATGCAACAAATTTCAAACTAAATCAGCATAAAACATACCCTTTCCTTAAGAATTCAAATTAAATCATCAGAAATCATACCCATTTCTTGAAACTGAAAACCCACCAAAACCCTAGATCGAATCAGCTTCAGCACAACCCCACTTGTAAATCACCTTTAATAGCAAAAAGATTGAATCTTTAATCAATTTAGCCTCTGCCCAACTCGAAAAACCCAAATTATTGCAAGAATTTTCGACAAAATAATATAAAGATTGAAACTTTAAGAGAATAAAGTGAAGAGGGAGGGGGGTGTGAGGTGGTAATAAGTAAAGGGATAAATATGATAATTGGGAGAAACAAGACAAGATAGAAGCGGAAAGAGAGGAAGGGAGAGAGATATTTCAAGAAAGCGGCTAATGTTTCGGTTGGCGTCGGTCAATGTGAAAATCGGATAAAAATGAAACTGAAAAAAAAAGATTGGAATATGATTTTGTATTGTAGGATGCAGAAACGAAACTGGTTTATATTTTCTTAAAATATACTAATTCAGAAAGGATGGAGATGTGACACTGATGCTTTGATTTTTTGCCTCTTTTGGAACAGCTCCGTTAATTTCTCAATTTTAAGGGTCTAATTATAAATAAAAATTAAAACTTAAAATACTCTTAAAAAAATTTCTTATTCTTTTGGGATAAAAGTTTTGGAAACTTACACATTTATAAAAAAAAATTCCATTTCATTTGCTGACAAAAGATTATGATTTTAGCAATTATACATCTATTTTGATATTATACTATCATAAACACGATACTTTATTTACACTTTTTGATCAGTTCAGTATAGGTATACTAAATAATCCG